>PRKT01000246.1:557911-605390 GCA_003671525.1 Saccostrea glomerata | reverse complement strand
GGGGGGGGGGGGGGGGGGGGGGTGTTCAGATCTCCCAATGCACTTTAACATTATGATCAATCCCCTATATCCTAAAACCACAACCCAGCATGAATTCACTTTTTTTAAGAAGAAAAAGTAATCCTTGTTCATCATTTCTCTGCACTTATATAGATTTATTGGCTAAATATACAAGGGAAAGACATGCAGCTTTTCAAAGAATTTATACATGCTTCAGTACACGAACAATAGAGCCCCACCCAAGCACCAGCTCCCATGACCAAGGGACCACAAATAGGAGACGGCTCATTCCTTATTACAATCACTTGCTACCAAGGTACATTGTAACTGTAACTGTATGATTGCTTAATCTCTAGGTTTTGGAAGATTGTATTCTAATGATTTTGTCCCAACCTCTTCCTGCCCTTGGGGGACAGGGACCATGAAATTCATAAAGATAGAAACAGATTGCAATAGGGCACCCTGGTGATTTAAGTGCCTTTTAAAAAAAAAACAACAGATGTTTGCCTTTGCCAGAATTTTTTTTTTTTTGAAGACATTTAGACCGGTAAATGCACTAATATATCCTGTAAAATTTAACCGTTTAAAGTACTAAGGTGATTTGGAAACTTTTTCTTTTTGAATAAACTGAATCCAAACATTAATTTTTTTTTTACATCTTCCAAATTTTAACAGCTTAGAATCTCCATGGCAAAGAGAGATAACTCTTGATATTTTTTTCTAAAATTATCAATACACATCAGACAAGGGGAGAACTACCAATCTATTAGCTGCAATTATGTAGCCTTCTCCGAATTTTTTTATCTGATATTTTCTGGAGAGGGCTACAATTCCACAGCATCCCCCCCTCCCCAAAAAAAATTTTTAAAAAAGAGGGAGAGGGCTACATTATTGCAGCTACCAATCTATTTATGCTCAGATTATTTTCATGTTCCTATAAAGTATTACCTCAGATATGATGGTTAATTTTTTCAGTGTCCTAATTTTTGTATTGTACCAGTAATGCAAGATGGTTCATATGATCTAGCTTGCATTATGAATACTTCTGCTTTTAATTTCTTAATTACCTATTTTCTACAATTCAATACAAGATGGTCTATAATAATTTTTTTTGGACAATGTGATTAAAAGGAAAATAAAACAAAATTGGTTGATTTTGGTTTATCTAGCAATATGTCCATAGGGCATGAATGTTCCACCCAAGGTTCATTTGTATTCACTTGAAATTGGCCTAGTAGTTCTTGAGTAGATGCAATTTTTAAATGTGAAAAGTTTACAATGACAATGACAGACAATGAAACAAATTTTGATCAGAAAAATTCACTTGAGCCTTCAGTTCAGGTGAGCTAAAAATGGTCTTTCTGAGACTATACGAAATTATTGGTTAAAATTCCATTCCAATAGATCAATGGCTCCTTTGGGTAGTGTCTGGAAACGTAAGCAGTACATACAAAGTAACAGACAGACAGACAAACCAAAATCAATATCCACCCACTTTCAGTGAAAGCTAGGGACAAACAGAATTGAAGCCAATATACATTGTAATTCTCAATAATACTGTAATGTTGTGTCCGTTGGCTTTGTGATAACCAAGCTTGATGTAAGTTTTCTTGAGTCCACCTCCCTACGAAGAAAATTTTATGATCCTCCACTTACCTATAGGCTCCTGGAATCCAGAGTCCACACTTTCCTTATACAACAGCTTCCGGTTGACAATATCTTCAATCAGACAGAAAATTATTAATAGATTGTTATTTGTGGAGAAGTTGAGAGAGTGCATTCGTGGGCTATAAAAATAAATCTTGAATAACCTTGGGCCAAAGTGAAGATTTCATATTTCTATGAACATCATTCTAGAAAAATTAAGGCAGTTCTTCAGAATCTGCATTGAAAATCACATGCTAGTGTCTGAAAGCATTCTCTTATAAAGTTTAAAGTAGGTCAAAGTGATCTAATTTCTCTTCAGAAAAAGATACGTGTATACACCTCTTTTTGCTTAAAAAGTAGAGAGAGCTAATTCTCCAAAGCAATTTTATAGAGCTAATTGACAGATGAAGAAATTTCAAGTGGAGAAATATTGAGAATACTGTTAGTATGTACATAAACAAAATTAAATTATTATACTTTGCTAAAATTAAGATTACCCTTTTAGTTACAGATCTACAATTGAATGCTTGTAGAACATAACTATACTGCGAGATTGCAGTTGTTTGCTACTCCAGCAGTATTACCTTAGGCCTAGAAAAAAATTATATTTGTTTCCTGTAACCTGACCTACTGATTCAAATTACCCCCAGGTGGATTTTTTCCTGCCAAATGGCAAACCTGCGTTTGATTAATCAGTTGATTCCATTACCATTTACCTTAAATATAAAGAGTAATCATTATTGTAACATCAATTCCCCCCTCTCCCCACAACTTTTTGAAGTTCGTATTCTGCCACTAGGCAGCCATGTTGGGTGTCCACTGTAAATATAACACCTGGTTTATTCAGTCTGGGATGTTTGACCATTCATAAGCAAAAAAAAAAAAATAATAATAAACAAAAAAAAATCCCGACCTACCGAGTACCGACCCTTGATATTTTGGAAATGTTACAGGAAACAAACATATTATTTTTTTAAGCCTTAGCAACATATACAGTAAACATCTGATATCAGTGTAACACCCATATCTAGAAAACCATGGGTTTGTCTGAATGATTCGGTAGTCCACAACTCTCTTTATTTCAATATATTACCCTTGAAATCTTGAATCCTCAGATATCTCAGTTTTATCTTGATCTCACTGAGTTTGAGATAATGAGATTTTAGTGATCATGTACTTTAGGGACTGACCTGAGTTCAACCTTTATATAGACAGGTCTCTGTTCTAACAGTAACTAACTGCACTTAAACATGTTAAAGCTGTCTGATAATGCAACTGTAATTCTACACAAGTACGATGTAACTATATAATGGTATAAAAACGTGTAAATTAAAAATAGAAATTATGCACAATTCCGATCCTCTACTTCGAATGAGCTCAAAATTTTCTGTGGATTTGCTGAAACTAAATACCAAGTAGGTGTGAAAATTTGGTTTGGTGGGTATTTAGAAATGGTTCATCATTTGAAAATCCCCACGGCTTATTACACACGGCTACTATATTTCCTTATTTTATCCCCTTCTGCAAGTTGCACCACTGCAGATCAAAATAAGATAGCTATAATTTATAAGTAAAACAAAATCAAGATAAACCTTTCTGTGAAATTACAATTAGCTTCTCACTTCTTCTTCTACATAGAAGTGCGCATGAAACTGTGTAATACACAAAAATGTACAGATTTAATTCAGTTTAGTTCAGATAGGTAAATATATATATTTTCCCTTTTTTTCAAAGGATGACAGTTAGTTATACTTACATGGGTAGTTATTGGAAGACATTGCCTCAGTTCAATTTACGCTCTTTACCATGTCAGTCTGAAGAGAGAAAAAAATATGCATATACAAACACATTAGTAAAATGTCATCAAATTTATGCACAGCTTTTTATGTCTTTATTTGCGATGCACATCAAATTCATACTAATAGAAAATCAGGTGAAGATAAAAAAAAAAATTAAAAGATAATGGAAATCAATGTTGTAAATCATGTAACTAGCACGGACCCCTGGGGATGTCAGGGGTGGGATCAGGGACCTAGGAGGAGTAAGCTTTCCCTATCAACTGGTCAAACCCACCACTACATTCACATTGAAACTGTGGATCCTCAAAGGTGGTGCCATCCTACCCTAGAGGCCAACACTAGTGTAAATGTATTGCTGCATTCTATTTACTGCAATAATGAGTTATCCACTAAATTATAAAGTCTCTATTAAAAACAAGTCAATTGAGCTTGCCCATGAACTCTGACCCACACAAATGAAAATGATTCCATCATAGTATTAATAGTAATTGCAGGACTAATCATAATGATGCTAAATCTCATCAAAAACCAGAAAGAGACTGAAAGGAAGATTTAGAACACATTTTGGTCATAATACCACCGATACTGTTAATCACTTTTTATTCGCAAGGACTTTAGTTTTTGCGCAGTTTTATATATGCAGGAGGGTCTGCTTTTAGTAAAGGAAGAAAGGTGGTTAAAAATGATGTTTCTTCTCAGAGAAAATGCACTCATTATAAATCCACATTGGAAAAACCATACATCCAAGACAAAGGAGTCGGGTTATGGTGGTCACCATGTTCATTCTGGGAAAGGATATCCTTATCTACCCATCCTAAATTTGGTGATTTGGTACAAATGGATCATTAATGTTATAAAAAGTAACCTGAATGGCAAGAAATAGAAGACTCAGAAAAATCTTGAATAAATGCTTCTGTGAACAGGATGCAACTGAGCATATCACATGATCGCCTGGACCATATGATCTGCACATGGGCAGAATGGTGGCAGATGTATATTAAATCCAAAGATGACTACTTTAAGAAATAATAAACATTGAAACCTTATTTTATTTCTTTTGTGGAAGTTATTCAATTAGTTCACCAATTTTTTGATTACCCTTCGTAATCTTGTATATCATTTTTAAATACAAAAATTAAGATGAAAATGTTTTATCCTTCAAAACATTTCAAAATTTTAAAATTGAGAAATTTTGCATTGTCTATTCTCAGTCTAAGGTCTTGCAGCCTTACTATTTCTATACCTTGAATATGCCTTGAAATTTTGCCTTGTCTATTTCTATACCTTGAATATGCCTTGAAATTTTGCCTTGTCTATTTTTAAATCTTGAGTACACCTTGAAATTTTGCCTTGTCTATTTCTACACCTTGAGTATACCTTGAAATTTTGCCCTGTATATTTCTATACCTAATTGTGTATACCTTGAAATTTTGCCTTGTCTAATTCTCACTCTATGGTCTTGCGGCCTTACTATTTCTATACCTTCAAAATACCTTGAAAGTTGGTCTTGTCTATTTTCAGTCCATGGTCTTGAGGCCTTACTATTTCTATACCTTGAGTAACGTACAGCAAATTTTTTTAAGCATCCTGTCATTACAAGCTAAGATAAAAATAATCATTACGGACAGGGAATTAAATGATATTGCCCATTAGAGACTTGCGTGGGTTAACTTAATTGGTAGGTGTAAAACATACTATGACAATAATTAAAGCAGTCAGACTCAGCGATAATTTACTTATGATTTGCAAGTCATAAAATTACTAAGGTCAAGTTGTGCCTCCCATTCACATACAAATTAACAACTTTTTTCTGGAAAGAAATTTTTTTTTACAGTGGACCTTTAGATATCCAGATGCCAAATATCCAGATGCTTCAGTATCCGGACAACTTTTCATGGGAACAAAATTTTTTATGTTATTTTGTCTTGTTTAACTAGTAATTCAGATATCCGGACGCTTCACATATCCAGACAAATTGACAAGGAACCAAAGCCTCCAGATATTAAATGAGGCTCCACTGTATATAAATTTCAAATTCATAATTTTACATTGGACACATTGTCTTTCAGAAGAAAATCGTGAAAGTCAATATTTGATTCTTAGGACCTGATAATCTTTAAATACTGTAAAAGCAGAAATATTCATTGGGGATTTAATTTCATTTATATTGTTTATATTAACCATTAGCAACAAAATTAAATCACACACAAAATATTTATAGGCCTATTTATTAAATAGGGTTACTTTCAAAACAATGGAATTAAATGGCCATGAAACCTTTTTGGATGACAAATCAAAGAAATTTTACCACAACGAAAATTTTTGCTTCGAACAGTAATCAGTATCAAGAGGAAATAAAAATACCTCAGAAGTTATAAAATAATAAAATCAATATTTCCTATAGATATACTTTATTTCAAATTATATATACAAGGTGTACTTAGATATAAATGACAAGAAGATAGGAACTTATCCATTCAATCAACAGGAAATCAAAATGATCAGTTTTATTTTTATTATCTCTGCGTAAAAAAATAACTGCTGTCTCTTGTGTTAAATTTCTCCGTCCTTTTACTGATCTCCCATATAATTGTCCATCGCTATCAATTTACAGGAATGATGCAGCTTTTTTCTCATTGAGGTTCAAAGTACTTCTTCAGGTAAAATTAGAACTCCTTTTCTAATTACCGTTCCATTTATATGAGGTAATCTACATTATCCACGTTTTCCAATTCCAATATGCCATAAGATTCCTAAAACAAATTTGCTCCTCTCCAATTCTAGAACTATTTCAAATCTATTTTCCCCATCTCTTCATTGCTCCTTAAAATGGAGGGGAAAAAAATACAGCCCCCCCCCCCTCCAATCTCTTGGATTGGCTGTCTTACCTTTTTAAAAATTTAATCCAAAAAATCCTCGTGCCTCAAAAATTACAGAAAAACAAAACAGCAACAATATAAATCTGGTGGTGAATCAGTACCAAGCTTGGTGCTGCGGCCAGGGGCTTTTAATTGAAGCCGACTATTGATCAGTTTTCTCTCTTGTATCATCATTGTTAAAGATGTCTATATATAGACCCAATGCTGCACTGTACAGGTTTCTTATTCAAGGGCTAAGATTGATCATCTAATTCTAAATATAGCCGCAGCGCTCCGAGCTCTATGGAATTAACCAGGAGAAGCGGCGTAAATTGCGGATACTGTGCACAATTTAATATCAGTCGCATACATCTTTGGTCGCCGGAATCGCTTTTTTTAAATTCTAGGGATTCTATGGGAAAAGATAAATAATTGCTTCGACTTCAATCCTGCTTTATTTTTGTCCTCATTATGAAATCCTCTTCAGATATCAAGGAAAAAAGAGCTAGGAAGTGGCTTTGGTTTTCGGATATATATTGATGGCGAAATGGAAAAAATGGCAGTCGGTACAAGAGTATGGTATTGATTTTACTTTTAATGCCATGTCAATTTATTAGGTTTACATCAAACCCCGTAAATAATCAGAAAAAAATCCAGAGAAAATAAGGTAATTAACAAGCTTAAGGATTATAATGGTACTGGGCAGTGATTTTTCTCCATGGAAACTCGGGTACAGACACTATTTAATGTTTAGATTCTCACATTACAACACAGCCAGTTGGTTATTGCATACAAGAAGCATTTTTTAAAGACTTTGATCAGCATTCCTTTAAATGACTTGCATCTACTTCCTTATGATGGCGACCTTTAATTACGGGGTATCGGTATGAGCAATAACGGGTTTTAATGATGTGTCGTCCAAGTTTTATTGGAATAATTCACTTTAATGCTTACCTCAGTGAAAATAAAACTTAAAAGGAAACTGCACAGGTTCAAACTTTTTTTATCGTTTATTTCTTTTTTATCTTTAATGACACTGAATTCCAAAATAAAAATTTTGCATAGATATCTTTAATTTCTGATAGAATCAGGAAGTTGTCCGTCACTGGATTCTGATGTCTTGTACCGGTATTTATTTAAATACATGTACTACATGTAATAACTACCTTATAATGCTAGTCATGCACAGTAAATTTAAAATTGAAATAAAAATGACTGTATTGTTGCAGCTGAATCATTTCTATCAAGACCACTTCTAAAAATGTTTAGCTTAATTATAATTAAAATTTGCATGGATTAAAATGTGTATGAAATTCAATTGAAAAGAACTTGTTAACTGATGCTGGCATTCCAAGCAACCATGAACATCAAGAAATACATCATGGCAATTAAATATTTCTGAATAAAAACCCTAAATTATAGGCTAATAAGCTGCCATCTAAATTATGTAAAACTACCGGTATATATAAATAACTTTATCCTCTAATAGTGATATGAAGTGTGAATGACGAAAGCTTGACGCTAACCACTCTTGGATATTTTTTATACTACCATAATATATAAAATGCATCGAAGACTTTTTTTTTTACAATTGTGTTAATATCATGATTATGTTACCTAAGAATGTGTGAATTGTAATGATACTTCAATGGACAACAATTTAAAAATACCACTTTTATGGAAGATTTCTTTGTTGCGTACAACTAAAACTCACACCTCTTCTACATGTTCTAGAAATAATTTAAACTTTTTTTTTAATACCGGGTATAAAATTTCCCCATCCCCATTGATTTAGCCCACTTCTTTGATATACTTATATACATAGTCCACATAATTTTTTTCTAAATGAAAACTCTTACAATCTGAGATCTTAATAGCCACTGCACACAGCAGCCATTAAGCCATTCTAAGTTTGGGAATTTTCCGAGATAATAGTGTCTACATGCATTTACATAGTTTTCTGAGAGCCTCCATTCATTATAACAGATTATGCCTCAGGAGAGAGAATTTTCAAGCCAATTCAAAGAGTTTCAAAAGCAGCCAATTCATGCACCATGCCCACCAGCAGAAACACTTGAGAATTCGCAAAAAAAAATTATTCAAATAAAATGTTAGCAGCATTACAGCCATTTCCGCTCGGCAAATATTGCTGCACAGAATATTTATGTAACATCATAAACGCAGATTGCATTGGGTAAAAAAAGGGTAAAACGGTGTGTTCTCGTCTTTAAATTTGAACCAGGTATCTTAATTTTTAAGAATGTTATAATTATATAAATTGTACATCCATACATGATAGACTGTAACAGAAAGACCCTTGAATTTCTTTTATTCTCCTTATCTTGGGTCAACAGAACATGGGCCAGCTACACAGACTGCAGAAAACTTAGAATGGAAAGAGAGAGATCAACTTTAGTCTCAGAGTAATGTTAGAGGCAAGATTTATTGATTTCATCACCTGAAAAGGTCAGGCCCCATTTTACAAAAGAACTTATGAATATTAAAGATCACATTTCAAGGAAGCTTTCAAATACATTTCATCTTATCTGGTCCAATAAGTTCTTACTACATGTAATAAGATTTTAAAATAACCCTACTCAATTTTCACTACTTCTTTATTATCTCCCCTTGGAAGAGGAGTATAGCCTTAGTTCATTCCTTTATCCCAAGGATACTCTGTGTTAAGTTTGGTGAGATTGACTTAGTGCATGGTTTCACAAAAAATTAAAAATGTCACAAGTTTATTTTTTTTTTTAAATGCTGTATTGAGGAAAACTGAACATCGACAAAGTTTGATCATATAGCTCACTTGAGCCTTCAATTCTGACAGATGAGATAAAAAGTGTTTATTCTCAAGAGTGAGCTGAAATATTTTTGAATACACTGTCAAGAAATATTTCTAATTCTATGGCAAGCTACTCCGACAACTCAAAGACAGATACTTTTCTTGAGACAGATTCTTCTGTTCTAGTGGTGGATCCTTCTTTTCTTGTGGCGGTCCTTCTTTTCTTGAGAGGAATTTTTTGTGGTGATCATCTACTACTTTTGTGATGGATCCTTCTTTTCTTAATATAGATGCTTTTTTTTCTTGCAGTGGATCTTCTATTCTTGTGGCAAATGCTTCTGTTCTTGTGGAGGATCCTTCTATTCTTTTGGTGGATCCTTCTTCTTTTGGGGTGGGTCATTCTTTTCTTGTGACGGAATACATGTATTTTCTTCTAGTGGCCGATCGATTTTTTTTCTTGTGGTGGATACTTCTTTTCTTCTGTGGATCTTCTTTTCTTTTGGCAGATCTCTCTTTCCTTGGTATAGAGAGTTTTCTAGTGGCTGATCCTTTTCTTCCTGTGGTGAATCCTTCTTTTCTTGTAACAGATCCTTTTTTCTTCTTGTTGTGGATCTTCTGTTTTTAAGGTTGGTCCCTCTTCTTGGGATGGAGATTTTTTTCTAGTGGCTTTTTTCTTGTGCTGAATCTTCCTTTTCTTGTGGCGGATCTTATATTCATGTGGTGGGTCCTATTTTTTTTTATTGAGGATATACTTAGTTCTTGCTGATCTTGACACTATAGAATTAGTTGTCAAAGAAACCTAACATATTTGTCTGAGTTGGAAACAAATTTATAGCTTTATGGAGATATTATCTACCTCCAAAGTTACAAATCAACGGATAGGTTTATTTTTTTCCTTTCTCCTTTCAAACAGCTTGTGTAACAGTCCACTATGGAGAAAATTACTGAGAAGAGTGCATGGATTCACTCAATGACACCTCTTTACTGGTATCTTTACAATAGATGATATGTAAAAACAGTGGTCTTTATTTGTGAAAATGGTTAATATTTCTCGATTTCTTCTTCTGATGTTAACATGCACAAATTGACTATGTATGGCAATATATTGCAGTTTTAAATTTTGTATTACAATATATTACAATAAAATTTAATTATCTTTTTTCACTTTTTACCCATATACTGGTAAAATGTAAGCAAAAACCCAAACATCATATACTCTCAAGTTAATATTGACATTGCCTGATAGTGATGTGCTGACGCAAGTGCCTATAGCTGAGTTTGTTGTGGCACATGAATTTTAGAATCATGTTTCAACAGTCAAATTCAGCCTTAACTTAAAGGGGTTTCATATAAAAGCTGTAGTCTTTTGTTTCTGATTGCATTTGGCATCATTTGCCACCCTACTTTACTTCAACAGGGACAAGTAACTCTTTTTATAATTTTTTATAGCACATATTGAACACAAACCAGTACACACAAAAATAAACTGTGAAATCTATTGTGAAAAACGAAATCTGGATACACAGGTTAACCAGTAATATGGCACAGCACTTCAAGTCTCCATTGAAGTCATCAAATGAAAAATCTTGATCAGGTGAGCTTAACCAATTTCATCTGAGTCAATCAGGTGAGCTTAACATACCAATTCTTCCTAGAGCAGTCAATCAGGTAAGCTATAAATATACCAAATCCACCTAGTGCTCTTAGGTGAGCTACCAATTTTACCTCAAGGTATCACTTGATTAAAAGTACACATCTTCTGCAAAAATGTGTGTATCTCAGAAACTAGGTCAAGTAAGGTGAAATTAACATTACACATTTTCTATCCCATAATGCAGTATCCATTACATTTCCAGTCAAGCATGTATATTAATTGTTCCTTAAATAACTTTTATTTCTTTCTAAATTAACATATAAAGTTGAAAGCTTTTCTTGTAACCAAACATTAAAATTACCACTGCATTCAGTAAGGGGTTATTTATAAATTTAATGACAGCCCCATGTAGTTCAAAAATCCAAACACTTCTTAATTTGAAATACATTAAAACAGTTAAATCCAAAAATGATTTCAGATTTCTTTTTTTCTCCTTTTAATGAACAAAAGCTTCCATGGACTATTTGTTCGAATTTAGCATATTTCTCAAAAAAATCTATAAATGAATATTTAACAAAAATAGATTTCTAACAAGACGTACTGTAAGATTTTTTATGAAAATGTTCAACCTGAATGCTAAAAGGATACTGTAAACCAACTTTTATTCACATGACAGAAATTTTTCGAGAATTTAGCGAGAGCCTCATCATTGCCAATATTTCTCGCCGCGAACCAGTCCTTAAAGTCTCTTGTGTCTATCAAAAACAGATTAAAAAAAGGTTAAATCGAGAACATTAATCGTGGCAAACTAGTTTTACTTCAGTAAATCACGAAATAAAGTCGTCGCAAATAAAAGTTGGTTTACAGTACATGGATACAGTGTATACACTAACCACACAACATACTGATTTCATACAATCATGTGCATATATACTGTATGTTTACTTGTTACAGTTGCCTTCATATTTTACTGGCTTTCCCATGAACAATGATGTGCTTAATATTCATGAATTTTGCTAAGAATTGATTCATATAATTTCTGAATGTGCTTTTTATGATTACAATGTATATATAAAAAGAGATTTAGGGGGTGTACATGGGGGTGTACATGATTTAGTTGAAGATTCTTATTCAAAAGGCGCTAAATAAAATACACAGCCAAATGTAATATGTTTACAGTATTATAAAACAATTTTATTGTAGTACATTGTACATGTATATGCAAAAGGAAGGGGATCAATCTTTTTCTTTTCAAACGGAAAATATCAAATGAAAAATATTTTATACATGATTACATCACAGAGGTTTGTGGACAGGGCCTCTCTCTCCTCCCCAGTATACATCCTGGGTCTAAAAGCTTTTATAAATTAATCTTACAGCATATTTTTGAAAGAATCCAAAGTCCCGGGTGACGAAGAAGTCTGATGGTCTCGCAAAACCCCTATGGTCTGATGGCAGTACAGACGCCAAGGCCTGATGGTCTCACCAAAGCCCAATGGCTTGTTTCCTGTGAGACAAGCTTCACTATAGTGTGATGGTCTGATATGCCAAAGTCTCAGGGTGCAGAGAAACATTCAATGTTTTCTGACGTCAAAATATTCTGCTGCTATTGACTTCCATTCAAAAGCCATCAATTTGGTATTCTTTCTGGCATATTATTTTTACTCCTTGCTTGTACAAATGATATATTAGGGTTAGCCCTCGCACATCACTTGACTGAAAACGGTTAGTCTTCGCACATTATTGAACTGATTTAAAGAGAGCACTGACCCAAAAGATTTAGGAGTCCTCTCAACTATTCGACTAATTAGTTAAGTCTCACACTCACTTTGTTGTCGCTTTGATAATATTTCAAGCAGATGGATTTTTATATATCAATGATTTACCTGCATAGTATGTGGAGAAATATTACTAAGGATTATGTGATCAAGTACTGTTAAATTATAATTGTTTTTGTTGAATAAAAATAAATGGAAATACTTTTGACACCCAAAAAGCAAACTAAAGAAACAACTGGGCAGAACACTTTGAGAGCGGTGGGTGGGGATAAGAATCTAAAAACTAAAGATAAATTTTATCTGGCCTAATGGGCACCTTGTGGAATCATTTTTTCTGTTGCCATTATATATATTTTAAAAAACACGGGTATTTACTTATTGCTCGTAATGGTCATTATAATCGTTCGGGATATCCTATCCCACTTTGGGAGATTGGTCCCAACCTGTTTAGTCTGTAACAAATGTAAACAACAGCATATGACAGGGCCTATGTTTACCCAAACCAGCTTGTCTAGAATCGAATAAACAAAAGTCAGGAGGCGATAGATACTTTAAACTCTACTACTTTAAAAAACACACAATTGACCTGTGACAGAGTACCATTCAGAACTAGTGGGACTGACATTAGACAGTCCGATTAGAAGTTCATAACAAGCATGAACATAAACAACACCTCGCTTCTACACCGGCTTGACATTTAATGACCCGCCATCTGCGCACGACAGTGTTGAAAAAAATGCATTAACCATTTCTCTTACTTACAGAAAATCCTGTCGATTGCCAGAACAGTTCTGCTTTTTTGCTTCTATTTTTCAATGCTCTATATTTTTTTCGTTTCTTCTATGGTCGCCATTAATTTCGAGATCACGTGACCATAATTCACCAACCAAATGATTGAATAATATCCACCCAAAAATAGATTGCGTGTTATTGAAAAAATGTGTAAAAATAGGAACTTGTCCTACATTGCGTTTGGCAAGGTAAAGGTCGTTGACAGGTAATAAATGGGCGGATCTTAAAAAAAAGAAATGAAATACCCATAAATTAGAAGTTTAAGTACAATTTGCCAAATGTAGGCTAACTTAAACAAATAAAAAAAAAGAAATATTTCTCTTACTTTGAATAAAATATTAATGAATACAATATGTCCTACAGCGTTCACAGTGGCGGATCCAAGGGGTGGGGTGTTACGAGGTAGCACCCCCCCCCCCCCTGGATTTTGTAAAAAGAGAGAGAAAGAAGAGAGTCCCAAATTTTTAATTGTATTACTACAGAAAATGTTTAGCGAAATGCTATAGTAATATGTGAAGAAGCTCGGGTATATGAAAACAAAATGGATCACTACCCCCCCCTTCAGATTTTCGGGTTAGGAGATCTATTTTCCTCTCTTTGTGAAAAAATTTCAGGTTATCCATTATTTTCAACAGGCTGACCCTATGGCCTTCAACTTTGGAGACCCAGATTACTGATGTGTCAGATAAAAGATATAATATACTATAGGAGGTGAACAATAAGCATTACGTACTAAAGAATCTGTGAAAACTTGTACACTTGTATAATTAGATTTTATTCAGTGGTATAGGAGAAGTTGCGGATAAAAGATGGGTATCCTTCGATACAATGTATTATAAAAAAGAATGGCAGTGTTGTAACTATCTTATTTTTATTCCATTCGCCAAACTTAAGGTAGGATTCTTCTCACATTTCTTTATTTAAAAATTAATAAAATTCTCACAGAATCAAGAGTACAATATCACTAAGTGATGGTATCAGTGAGATTAATAAATTTGACCGTCTAATATTAGAGGCAGATCAGGTCAAGGTCATTACCTTTCTCCTGGACATTAAGTGCTCCATCTTTGATATATGCATGATGATCATAACTTCAACTAACAAGAATGGATCTACTTTTATCATATACATAAATAACATTTATTTATGCCTCTGCTTTTATTAATTTACTTTATAGTATTTGTCTTTATGTGTGTAACATGGTTACAGTTTTTACAATTGAAGTGAAACAGCAATAATTACTTTTTACACAGCATATAATAAATATGTGCCCCCGAAAACTAGTCGATTCTGTCATATTGCTGCCCACATTGGTCGCATTGCAACACCAAAAATTCTGTATTCGCCATGTTGAAAGGAATTAAAACCGTCAAAACCGCACCCGGAGGTGGTTTAAAGTTTAAAGAAAATTAGTTTTAGTTTATAGCCGATAAACGAAAAAACGAGTTTGGTTTGAAACTAGTTCGTTACAGCTTTTGCAAATAAATAGAAAGTTTGGAAAACCGAACTGAAACCTAAACTGGTTTCTCTGCAATAAAAACGCCCTAATTAAACTTACATTTGAAAATTTCGTCTAGTCTTTGATTGCGTAAAAATTATAACTAAATTCAATGTTCTAAAATAATTTTGAGAGGCAGAAAAAGAAGATATTTTCATACGCCACTGTTCCGCCAAAAATATAGTCCCTGCTAGTTTTCAAACGCAGTTTATCATTTCTATTTAAAGTTGTATAATTGTGATGAGGACAGAAAAATATGGTCTTTTAAATCTCCACATCTGAATATTTAAGACATATCAATAAATGTACTTTGAATATTCCATCTAGTCAAAAACTAGAGAAGAATCCTACCTTAAGACAATTAGCTTCAGGTTTTTATGCCCAGTAATTGAAGATTCGGGGATATATAGTTTTTGCCCTGTCCGTCTGTCTGTCTGTGTGTCGGCAAAAACTTTAACCATGCTCATAACTTTTGAGTCGGTTGGGCTTTAATTTCATACTTCATAGGTGTATTCCTTTTGAATAAAAACTTTTTTGGGGTATCACCAAATTTGACTTTGACTTTGGAGTTTGACCCACTTTTACCAAAAAAAAAAATACACTTAAATCTTGATCGTAACTTTTAAACAGCTGCTGCTAGGGCTTTCATACATCACATGTGTCATTATGGCAAGACTTTTCAGTGGTTAAAAATATTTTTGATCTTTAGACCTTGTCCTAACAGTTTGAACCACTTAAACTTTAACCTCGGCCATAACTTTTGAACAATTGGAACTAAGGCTTTCATATTTCCCGAGTGTTCCTTGGTACAAGACCTTCCTTTAGTTGTATAATTACCAACAATTTGTCCTTTTGACCTTGACCTTTGGAGTTTAGTTACCAACACATTTGACTTTGACCTTTGGAGTTTGACATGCATTTGAGAAAACGGGAGTATAAGTGTTTGACAAACGCGCCTTGTTAACTTCTTTTTCAGACAGGACTCTATTTCTAGGAATTGAATTTTGGAAACGTCAACCAGCCTCCTTGCCGTCGTGGACGAGTAAATTATGATGGTATTGATCTGTCTTAAAACTGTTACATACATGTATATAGACTAATACAGTTTCCCGGGCGACTGTTGAATGCTCTGGCGTTTTCATCAGCCAATAACAAATTAATGCTATAGTCAATAAAAATGCAAAACCCTCAATCTTCCATTTTGTTATGAGTATGGCATCATTATTTCTAGCTCACCTGTGCTAAAGACCCTATAGTCATGCTAGTGAGCTTTTCTGATCGATATTTGTCCGAATTGTCGCCATTGTCATAAACAATTCACATTTTCATCTCCTTTTCCAACACACTTGAGCAAATTTCAACCAAACTTAACAAACATATTTTTGGGTGAATGGAATTCAAATTTATTTTTAAAAAGGCCACTCCTTCTTCCTAGGGGAGATAATTGAGGAAAAGTGAAAAATTTGTGGTACATTGTATCTTCTAAAGAACCACTAGGCCCCCCAAAAAGAAACTTATTTGAAACCTTTTTACATAGCGTAGATTCAAATTTGTTCAAGTCAAGACCCCCGGGGTAAGGTAGGGCAACATTCGGGATCAAAGTTGTACATACACTTAATGAAAATCTTCGTCTGAAGAACAACAAAGCCGTGTTTAGTCGTATTAAAGATGAAACCATCCTTATGTAAAGAAGATTTAATTTGTTTAAATCATGACCCCTGGGGGTAAGGTGGGGCCACAATGAGGGATCAAAGTTCTTCATTGGAATACACATGTATATATACATAGTTCTTCTCAAGAAAAGCAAAACCATGATTATTGGTTTTTAATGTGATAGTATCCTCAGGTACTGTTAATTCAAGATTGTTCAAATCAGTATCATGTTTTAAATTTTGAATTTCCTAGGGGGAGGTAAATGCAAATTTACATGATAAAATCATGTTGTAAACTTTGCATTTACCTCCCCTTAGTAAATTCAAAATTTACAACATGATGACAGGGCCTTTAGGGGTTGCAACAGGGTATCAAAGTTTTCAAAGTTATAAAATAGAATATAAGGGATATATAGATCACTAAAACTTTTCTTCTCAAGAAAATTAAAGTCAGTTTCAATAATTAAAAAATACTAGTATCATTAGGTAGAGTAGATTCAAATGTGTTCTAACCATGTCCCCGGAGGTAAGAGAAAGCCTCAATACTTTTTATAGAGGATCAAATGTCGGAACACTATTGATACTTAAGCTTTTCAATACTGAACTGATTTTTGCTTTTTCCTACTACAATTTCGATTTGAATTCTAAACAGAAGAAGTGAAGACTGTCAGTTTTATCTATGGGCAGTGCTTCTAGCCAATATGTTCAGGTGAATGATATTGGCTTCTTGTTATTTAGTAAATTGTTTACTTAAGTGGTATGGGAACTTCAGAACAACTTATTATATACTTTTACAATTAATGATTTTCAAATTGTGAAATATAATTTAAATTTCTTTAACAAATTTTTGTTATTAAAAAGAGTCGACGAATTACACTCAGTACCCCCCCCCCTCCTTAGAAACACACTTATTTTCGCTTTCAGAGGAAAGGCACTGGCAAACTATTTATTACCATTTTCTTCTATGATAATTTATCTACACAACCATACATGGCATTGTTTTCTCCGTAAACAGCGTTTAAACTCAGAGTCTGCTCAACGAGTTGAAAGTTGAACTCTCGGACAGACAATTTGACCCGATTGATTGATTGTATATTGTTTAACGTCTCTCTCGAGAATTTTTCACTCATATGGAGACGTCACCGTATGCCGTTGATGGGCTTCAAATTTGACCTTTACTCAGCTCCAGGGCCATTGAGCAGTGAGGGATCTTTATCGTGCCAATGCCTGCCGCTGACACGGGGCCTCGGTTTTTAAAGTCTCATCCGAAGGACCCCAATTTGACCCGAATTAGATTGACTAAAAATCTGTTTCTAACATTACATCCAAAAAAAATTGTTGTGTTTTTATGGAAAATAAGACATAATCAAATTTTATTCATTCAATGCAATATTTAAAATCTGGAATTGAATTTTTAAACCCAATCATTTTTAAAGGGGTTGGGTGGTTGTGGTACTATTTTCGTCTCCTTTAGAAGAAGAGCTCCATATAAAGATACACAAAAATCATCAAATTTTAAAATCAAAATGTATGAAACTTTTCTTTGCCAAATGATAGTTGACAGCTTAAGATATCATATCTAAAAATTTAAGCTATATCTGATTGTTAATTTGTTGACCCCAGCCTCCTTAAAATTTGCTCTTTGCCCGAGATTAGTACATACATGTACCGTTTCATGGTTGAGTTCGACTTTCCATACGGCGAGAAGAGTTTTGACGCTGTTTACCTAGAAAGAAGAAAACGAAGACACGCATGCCATATATGTTTGTGGAGATAAATTATCGTAGAAGAAAACGGTTATAAATAGTTTGCCAGCAGGCACGTGGCATCGATTTGAAAGGGGGGGGGGGCAACCAGAGAATTTTTTTTTTATACTTACCTGTAAAACTTGACAAGCAAAAAAAAGGAGATTGCCCAAACTCAGCATGGAGTAAAAAAAAACAGTAATCAAGCTCTAAAGTCTTTTGGTTAAAACAATACAAATCCCAAGCAGAGTAAACACTTCAGAGGTGGGATAAGGTGCCACGGAGGAGTAATAAACCCTATCGCATTGGCACAGCCGCCATGTGCGCCTTTGTCAAGTTTCTTAATTTTGATTATGAAGACGACTGTCTCTGGTTCAAACCGGTCAACAAATGCTGCATTTTCATGGAGTGAGCATGTCGTTAATTTTGGATCCAGATCCCACTGAATATCCACACGCGGGAATCTTCCGTAAATTTAACTTCAAGGTCTCCAGTTTTTCGTTGTTTTGTATTAGTGACGAGAATACTGATGTCGGACGATCAGTAAAGTTTCTACTAGGTTAATGTCAGCTTATTGCTTTTATTGTACATTATATTACGAACATATATATTATATTATTATACAGGATCTAAGTTAATCCAGAATGTAAATATTTCATAAAACTGCATGGGTTTAATTTTTGAGTACGTTGAACTATGATTTGTGAATGTTGTCTTTTACAGAATAGATTGTAAAATAAAAAGTGCTGTTCAATTTCATAAATCTTTTGTGCATTTTGATATTGTGTGTATATTTGTTTAACATATATGCAAAGCTCAGTTCCATGATTGTATAATAATTTCTTTTAAATTGACCTATAAAATTGTATTGCATAAAAGTGGGGAGGCTAAGTCTGTATAAGGAAGTGTCGTGCACGTCCACATGTTTGACAAATTTCTCTCAAAAAATATAATCTGCATATATCCCTTGTTTTATCCTGTTTTGATAAATTGTCTTTATAAAAAAACATCTTTTTTGATAAATTGTCGATCTTTATAAAAAAAAAAAAAAATTCAAATTGAAGAGAAAATTCTCAAGAATCATGACAACAATTGTTGACAGATAATCAAGATTCATAATCTATACTAATGAATCAACGAATCGGTTCCTTATTTAGCGGTCAAACGACTGTGAATATGTTACTTTTTTTTTTACAAACGAAAGAAAGCTGGCTCATTGTTGTAACATATACCATTAGATATACAGTGAAAACTGTCTAATCCGACACCTGAATAATCCGACACATTGTGAATTCCGACGTTAAATTTCTTTCCCATTTTAGTTTTTTCTTGTTTTTAACACTGTGCAATCCGACACCCTGTCTTTTCCGACACAAAAATTGTCTCCCAGTGCATGTGGGATTAGACAGGTTTCACTGTAATAATCTTCCCTCACGCTTCTATTTTATATTTTGTAAAAATTGGTAAATTTTCTTCAGAAAAGATTTTTTCCTTATCTGAGTTAATGAATAAAAAAAAATGTGGCTACTTAGTTACACAACGCACTACCATTCGAACATGCCTATTCGGAACTTCGGAGTCCTAACGCACTTTCGAAAATTATGACATACATGGGCATTTCCGGTTTACGGCTCCAGAGGAGGGAAATTTAATGAAAACATGAATTTCTACCTTTGCATTTGATCTCTTTATGCCGAAATGCAAAGCACTGGTGAAAGAGAGAGCAGAAGAGACCGGTATAGGCGCATTCGATCCCGTGCAACACAGCAAATTAACTATGGCGTAGATCATATCAGGGGGCTAGTCCCTCCAGCTGCGAAGGGGCCAAACCATCATCAAAGAAAAGGTAACTCCAACTTTAAATTGATGTGACATTTACAATGCCATGGTACCTTATAAAATAATCTGGCATATCAATATTTTATTAAATTTTTTTAAATCAAAATTAGCACTATCCAGACTTAGATCTGGTATTCCAACTTAAACTTACATAAGACAGCATATGACGTCAGGGACTATAGACAAACTAAACTAAATGTCATGCGTGGTTTGAAGAGACAAATCTAAAAACTAAAAAAGTTTAACCCTAATGATCACACCATCAACATATTACATGAATATCTAGTGTTGTTACAATAGTCGCCGACTATCAAAAGGTCGCTGAGGACAGAATGTCAATGACAATTGATAGATTTTAAAATCAATAGGGCCAAGCAGAAGCTTAAAAAATTCTTTGTTTGCAGTTGCCGACCTATAATTTTTAGACTGGGTCAGTAGGTAGGCATTCTTTTTTTTTTTTGGAAAAAAAATCAGATTTTTGTTTGATAACAATTAAAAGACGTTTTCATACACTTACTAGACATGAATAAGCTCACCTCTTGTTATAAACTACTGAATGATAAAAAACGTGTCAAATTTGAAAACGAAACTTTCAATATTCTGAAAATTGAAAAAAAAATCAAATTACCAAATGGCTAAAAAAAAGTTTGGGTCGGGTGCATTTTCAGTGGGTCAGTTGGCAACTGCAAACAAACTTTATTTTATTTTAGGCCTAGTCACTGATTTTTTTTTAACAGTATCAAAAATTGTTTCCGATAAAAATTGTAGCTGAATGGATTTTTCCTGCCAAATCTGTGTTCGATCAATCACGAAATTTACATACCGGTAGAATGATCAAAAAATCAATTCAACTATCTTTCAAAGAGTTAATCACAGAGAAAACAAATAGAAATGGAAATATATTAAGATATCTTCATTTCCAAGGATATCTGAAAATTTCATGGTTAACTTTCTAAGTTCAAATTATCTATCATATGATTGATTGTATGTTAATTACTGATTCAATTTGATAATTTATGGTAATTTTGCAACACTAGAATATCCCAAATAGGAAACTAGAGGTACTGTGAGCACTGAGCTCACTTAAATGATACCCCCCGTCTCCCATATGATTACTGGTATCATAGTCGTCGGAGAGGGTGGGGGAGGGGGCCAAGGGGGGCTTAGCCCCCACTTTTTTTCCAAATATATACTTAAAATAGACATTGAACATTGCTTCATAGGTTTAGCCCCTCCCCACTTTCCACAGACATGTCGCAGTATAGGTTAATAAAGGGGAAAGTGGTGGTGTTTTGAAAATCGCTTTTTTTTCTCTTTTTTTTTTGCTTGTCAGGTTTTTTTGAAGGTTTAAATTTTTTTTTTATACTTAGCCCCCCCACTTTCAATTTGCTTCCGACATCAATGGGTATTAGGGGTATATAATGACAAAGTACATGTTTTGCTCTGGGAGACCCAAAATAAGTGTCAAATCAAAAAGTAGAATGAGAGATGCAAAATGACATTATGTTATAAAGAATCTGTGAAACTACAGTGGAGCCTCATTTATCTGGATGCTTTGGTCCTAGTCAATTTGTCCAGATATGTGAAGCGTCTGGATATCTGAATTACCAATTAAACAAGAACAAATAACATTAAAAAATTCTGTTCCGAGGAAAAGTCTTCCGGATACTGAAGCATCCGGATATCTGAGGGTCCACTGTATATCATTTAATTTTATTCAGTTGTAGATAAAGGATGGGTAATCGATCATTTTGCTACAGCTGGACATGAGGAAAGAAAGATAACTCATATTTTACTAATTCCTTTGAAGCAAAAAAAAAAAAAAAAGAAATAAATAAAAAAATATATATAAATGAAAACATGAATACATAGATAAATAAATACATAGAAATTTTATAGGAGAGTCTATTAAAGAAAGACTTTAATCTTTTGTTTATTGTGTCTGAATTCTTTTGGCCTTAAACATACGTACAGCAAACAAAAGCACCTGCCTTTAGTATTCAGTTATTCACAAATTGTTACTACTGTATAAGCAGAATTTTTAGCAAGTAATTTTTGGATTATTAGCGAGGGTGCTGAGATCGCTAAAATTGAATATCCCTAATAATTAATTGGATTTTACTTGTAATAGTTTCTTTAGTGAGCATTTTAAAAATCACAAAAAATTACATCTCATTAAAAATGAAATACATGTACCAGTTTTTAAGGACAAATCGCTAAATTTGCGTCTCGCTAAAATTTCCACTTACACGGTATTTAATTTTGTAATCTTACAAATTTTGTTTCTATTTGAGAAGCAAATCATGTTTGAAATTAATATTTTTTCATCATAATAAAAAAAGTGTCTTTTTTTATTACAACTATTTTTAATGGGTGCTGATGTGTGATACAAAATTTAATGAAATCAAGCAAGTCATTGACCTCCATACAGAAATCCGTTGTTTCACAAAATTTCAAGCCTGAGTGACCAGGGATCAGAGTCGGAAGGTGATCTCAGCTAAAAATATTGATTGATTTTATTAAAACTTGTATTAAAAACGATCAACTACCCATAGAGAAAATATTGATGTTTCAGAGGGGATGCATCCCAAGTATAAGCAAAGTGTGTGTGTAAACTTCGATTTATATGTCTGAAAGAGAGGAATTTTTTTTATTGATTGGCCTTCTTAGTTGTAGACGCTTGAAAACTATAAAGCATTGTTAAAAATGGAAATTGATCGAGATATAAAACCATTTTATATGTGTGGTAAAAATTATATTTCTTGATACATTTGATAGAGATGGGGTAATTTCAGTTAACTAAATTTTGGTTGGCTATTTCAATCATGGTAATGCTTAGGGAAATGATTTTATAGCTACATGTATTTCATTTCCATGAGTTTTAAGTAGAGGTCTGTAAGGAATTCTTTGTTTGGGTTTGTATGAGGGGGATCTTCATATTGTTATTGTTATTGAGACACGTGTTTTCTTTATATCCAGGATTCAAGTTTTTTCCCTTCCTCCTTCATCTCGTTATTAAACCCTTTGTTGTCCATGTGGATCAGAAGGAAAAATAGCACTGAAATGATCTTACAAGAGAAAGCTTTGTTGATAGAAGCCGCATTTGAAGTCATAATAATCATATTTATCATGAGGGTTTGCTTTTTGTGCATGAAAATCTTTCAAACAGAAATATTCCCCTGCACTACTGGCACCGGTATAATGATTCCAAGGTTATAGATTAATATTGGACATTTCCCTGAATTCTTCTGCACTAGGACACGCATCAGCACATTTGAGTTCCTCCCAAGACAGCAGTTTAAGGCTATTGATTGTAACGCTAGGTCAGCCCTGGGTCAATATTATCTGCTTGTTGCTGTGTCACCCCGAAAAGTCACGGAAGAACCTTCACTAAGGAGACCAGCGTTAGGAATCATCACTAAGGAGACCAGGCCTAGGAATCCCTCTTTGATTGACTCAAGTAACTGTTAATGTGCTGTAAAGTTTGACATCAGTGAGTCGTGATATTGATAAGTCAGCGTGGGAGCTAGCCCTTGTGAAAATAGACCAGGAAATCCCAAGATTTCCTGTGATTTTCTCAAGATATCTTGGTTAAAAATCCCAGGAAATCTTAAGATTATCCTGGTACCTGACCTAAGGAATTGTCAGGATGGTATTGGAACAAGGATTTCTCGGGATTTCACAGGACAATCCTGGTAAAGCAAAATATCCTGATATGTCTAGAGAATTCCTGGGACACAATTATCCTGACTGCAGGAATATTTCACATGTTTCATGGTAGTACTAAAATCCTGGGATGTCTTGAGATTTCCTGGGATTACAATCCTGTCATAATCCTGGCCTCAGTTTGACTTTGTAGTGTAAAAATCCTGGGATATCTTAAGATATTCCTGAGATCAACTATCCCCTTATTGTCATAACGACCTCTGGGATTTTGTCACTTTTTTCAAAAACAGGTTCAAGTTCTCAAAATGCATTTAAATATGGACAATGTCTCTCTGTACATTTAAAAGACAAAAGAATTATTATTTTTGCAAATTATTCTTAAATCATTTTCGCTTTGGAACTTAAAAAAGTCTTTCATGATGCAAGGAATGGTGGTAAAACTGACTCCAGGGATGCATTCTGTTATTAGGCCTGTAACGTAAATTAATTAAGTTACTTTATTATTCTAAAACAATCACAATAATGTTTATATTAATGGTAAAAATCCTAAAAAAAGATTTTTTTCATAGTTCAGTTAGTCATGAGAGACCAGTCAATAAATTTGAATTAAAAAAAATCATATGCATCAATATTAAATTAGCAAATTACACTGAAAGAAATAATATATAAAATACTGCACTGAGCTGTGTACTACTATAATAATGTACATTAGGCCATATGTTTATTTTTATAGTTCTTAAAAGAAATTACAGAGAATCTGCAATAATTGTTTAAAAAAAATTGATAATATATTAAAAACTATTTATAAAACATTAATAACATGATGCCATGATGTAAATCATGTACATATATTTTACACATGCATGGTACTTTATACTGATAACATAGTACTGTATTTATATCTAAAAATTAAGTACTGATTTATTGTTAACACAGAGATTAAAATACTATGCTATATAATCATAGTAATCAGAAATGAGGGATGGAAATACAAGTTTAAGCCCATGCACTTACCCTTTTCAGAGAATTTCTTTAGTACCACCAATAAATCTTTGAAATTTTCCTCTCACTGCATCAAGGTCATTCATATCTTCAATATTTCCTCATCTCATGGACATAGACACAATCAACTTTTAATTTATGTTGACATCTAGTTCAATATGGTGATGACATATTGTATTTCCCAAAGCATATTTCACTTCTTTACTGGATGAATACTTTCATGTTCCTCACAAACATTCCAGTTTGCATTGAAATTTTGAACTGGTCTGAGAAGGCGCACAAATTCTGACTGACTCTCCTCATTGGATACTGCCCTAGTTTATTTAATTGTGGGGGACACAACAGGTTGTTTAGGTTGAGGAAAGCCTTTGCAAATTGATGGGATGAAGATTAGAAGGTCAATAAATGAAAGAAACTCCTGCTTGGCCCCCAATCATTTGTGATGCTTTCATCAGAAAGATTTAACACTTAACACATGGGCAATTGCAATGAAGGGACCACATAGAGATATTGAGACTTGACTTCAGGATATTCTATGACTTTGAATTAAACAGCCCTGATCTCAAGATATACCAGGTCTTATTTGATTCCGTTTGTTTTAGTTCAGAAAATATCAAAAGTCATGAGATTTCTTTGTGTCAGGAATTGATCTCTTCTGAAAGACCTGAAAAATCCTGGGAAGATCCTGTTCTGGTAAAGAGTTTACATGAAGTCCTGACATTTCTTGAGAAAATCTTGAACCTGATATCAGGAAATCTTAAGATTTGACAATTGTCAGGATCAAAATTTTTGGAGAGCAGGACATGTCAGGATATCTCAGGAAAATCCCAGGATATCCAGACTTCTCCTGACCCTTCAGGATTTATTTCTGCAAGGGAGGGCAGATGAGCTGGGACAGGTTTTCTGTTGGGACATGTAAAAAAAAAAATGGAGGATATAGGAAGGAAAAATAAATATGATTATGTGCATGGTATGCAGGTGTGAATATTTCATGGATCTAGCAAACATCTAATGGGGAGATTTTCTCTATTCAATTCCACTGGGAAGTCATTTTTCTTTAGTATTGTCTGTTGGTAGACTCTGGGAGATATTAATGGTTTTTTGATTTTGGTTCCAAGAAATTGGATATTTATATTGTCATGGTGATATAAAAAAAGAAATTGAGGAGAGAGACTTAGTATCTTCAGCAACTGGAAGCAATAGAACAGTTTTCAGTAAATTGCCATTAATGGCTATTTTTTTTCTTCTGATTGTTACGAGTTTATGACACTGTGCCAATATAATTGTGTAACAGTATATTAACATAAATGTCAGCAATATACGGTCATTCTCAAACCTGATCAGTTCTCTCGAATAACTTTCTCTGGTATATAGCATATACCGATAAATACTATCAGAAATCTTGATACATGCTGCAATGGTAATAAGCAGAAAATTAATAATTAATGACTTGGAAAAGGGTAACTTGAGAACAGTGATAAAACAAAAAGTGCATAAACAAGGGACCGGTTTTAATGAAATTTCTGAGGGAAGTGACACCCAAGTTCTGGTTTTTGTGAGCCTTGACACATGCATGTGGGATTTTCTTTTTGGATTTTAAAACTACATGAATCAAGATACAGAAGTAGGCTGCTACAAAGTTCCAATGAGAGTGAATCATGGATGTTAAAAAAAATATATACCTCCCGGTACGCGTCCGTCATTGCAGAGGGTTTACGTGATATTACAGTCGTTAAAGTGATCAGAAAAAGCCGTGAAAGTTAAAGGGGTGATAATTGGACAAGTTGTTTGCGTCTTAAAGAAACAATGTGTTGGAATGCTGGAAAACTTTCGACTGGCTGAGCATGGAGGGTTCTCACTCGCCCGGGTCCTTCAGAGATCACCAGGGGGTAGATGGGGGACCACGCTCAACTCAGAAGAGTAAACTCGTAGAGATGTTCACGTCCAAGAAACCTCCCAGGAGGAACCAGGCTAATAATGGCCGACAGTGTCATAACGATATCTATGGACTTCTAGATGACAGTGTAATTAGGGGATCTGTACGGTCCCCCAAGGACTGGACTCAGAAAGTGAGGGGGGAGTGGGGCCAGAGGAGCACCAGCCTCTCCCCTAACCTGGTCAGGCACCCCAAGGTCACCTCTGCCCCCACCTCACCACTGACAAGTAAGTATACTGCATGTGTAGCCCTGTCTGTCTGTCTGTGTAGTAATTTTGTGTGTTGGATTTGTCATAAATATCATTTAGATGTGGAAGATTCACTAATCATTGTCATTTAAATAAATGAACTAAGATTCTAAATTTTACTTTTTTTTCTCATTGTATATACATTATTTAATGGAAAATTTAGTCAAAAGATGTAATTATTAAAGAATTTAACTATATTGAATGGAGATGAAGTTTTCAGTTTAATGGGTGAATAAGAAAAATGGCCTTCTTTCTTGATTTGAATACATTTTATTTTGTTTTTTTTTTTGCATTTTGAATCTGATTCTGTTTGTGGTGCTGCCTGATAAATAAATAACTGTGTAGCAATGATTCATAGAAATTTATATCCCCTTGGTTTAGTGGGGTTTAGCTGGCTTAATGAAAGTGTTTATGTTCTGAGAATTGCATCAAAATAGAATCAGTTTCAGGAAAAAACAAAGTCTTAGAAATGTTTATTTTGAATAATTTTTTGTAAGTATAGAAGTATAGGAATTCGTTTGGTTTATATTTTAATCTTATCAATGTACAAATTGTTTAATAGATTCTCTCTTACTTTTTTCTCAACCTTTTTTTTAGAATACATTGGTCTCACTCCCTCCCCCCTCTTTCTCCCCTCTCTATTTCCACCTCTCTCCCCTTCTCTCCTCCTCTCTCTCTCGACTCCTCCTCTTTTTCTCTCTCTCCCCCTCTCTCTTCCTCGATCCATCTCTCTCTCTTTCCATCTCTTTCCTCTCCCTTCTCTCTCTCTCTCATCTGACTTCAAATCAAATGGGAGAGAATTCTCAGGATCAGTTGATGAACATGTAAGCTCAATTTGTTTTTCTGCAGGCAGATACATTAACATGTCAGCCATTGTCAGGATTTTATTGACTTGTATGCATCATTTACATTAGCTTCACTGTACGTTAAACTTTCCAGACTCTCCCTAGCTTGGCATCCATTCAGCCTGTCCCAGTTATATATTTTATTACATTTATGTGCATAATCGATGGGTTATAGACTTTCATGGGGATAGGATAAGTGGAGTTTTGATGGATGTGATATTAAGCCAATAAGACTTGATCAGAGTTATTTCCCTTTATTGGCACACTAGTGAGGAAGCTTTTACTGAGAGAGAGAGAGAGAGAGATCAAACAACTTATTAATTACCTTCTTAATCTAATATTTCTTGTCTTTTTCTGAATTGCTAGACACTCAAATCATTTCTGCACACAATTTAAGGATTTTAATGTTTACAAAGATAATAAACAAACATCGTAAATCTCTTTGATGTCATGGTGGGGATGTGTAAAGGGAGAGAGAGCAAAATATTGACACCTTTCCTCACAGATGTTAGATTAATTACCCCCGATAAGGATGTCCTAGCTATTTATAGGTCAGGTGAAAATCCAGGTGATTCAGGTAGATCGTTAATTTTAGGCTGGAGGGCTTGACAGGACATCTAGTGGTGCAGTGTTTGATTCTGCGCTGATGTGATATCGATTGAGCCCGTAATAAGCTTGTTTAAAGTGTGTGTTGCTTTTTCCTGTTGTTAAATATGCATGAATTGTTTGTAACTGTGTCCAGGTATGTGTTTTGAAAGCTTAAGTAAATAATTTGTTTGAACATGGTAGATACAAGAAGAATTTTATTTTGAACATTTATTTGTTATAAAGCCTGCAACATTTTGTTGGTTTTTTTTTTTGAGACACCATCATGTGTATTAGGTTCAGGATAATTTACAAGTTCACAAACTTTCAAGTTAAATCAGCTTTTTGTGTCGTATTACGTATGATTAAGCAGGACAACATGTTTGCACAATATGTTAGATTTTCATATTTTTACTATTATGTGTATGACATTGAATGTGTACAACATTATAAGAATATTGGATAATTTTTACACTGTAAAATTATATATGAGTTTAAGTGATGGTAATTAATCGCTATATGTATATGCTTGTGGATCACTGGAATTGGTTTTCTGTTACAAATCTAATTAAGTAATAGTAGTTTTCTGTCAATGTGTTTGTAAGGGGGGTAACTCTATGAGATCTATCAGTGTTTGCAGTAGTGAGTGCCTCTATGTACTAATTTACACTTAAAATAGCTTTGAAAAATACTTTTACAATACATGTACATGTATTCAGACTATACAAATATTAAAGTTGTTGACTTTTGTTGTGAACAATGAGCATCCCTTGCCCGTTGCAGTATTAAGATCTGTGTATGTAAGGGGGGTAACTCTTGGAGATCTGTCTGTGTTGTAGTAGTGAGTGCCTCTATCATGTCATAATTCCCACTTAACATCAGAACAATTAACTCTATAGCTATCTCTGGAGGGTTGTAAGCCACTGATCAGGGTAAATAGGTAAATGTGCAAATCTGTTGATGAAAGAATCTGTTTGTATGCTGGGCAATGCTGGCTTATTGAATGAAGTGTTTAATTGCAGGGAAAATAAGGGATATTTATGTAAGAAAGTCAAATTATCACCTTGGACAATCATGATAAAAACCTGCATCTTGTTTATAAAACCGATATGGTTAATGGAAAACCTGTTAATTCTGTATATAAATTAGTAATATTTTCTTATTCTCTTTTAGCACATAAAAGGCATGGCAGTGCTACAGACTTGGACGATCGACTAAGTGATTTCGGGGACACAAATAGTGATGACCTTCACAGGATGTCAAGGAGACAAGCACCACGGCGACACACTGTAGGGGGGAACAATCTCCTGGGTGAAGGAGGGGGCGGGGACAATAATGAAGACGTAAGTACTTATCTATGACACAGAGGTCAAGCACAGTCAAACCTTCTTATCTCAAACTCAGTGGAACCGAGAAAAAAAGTTTGAGATATCAGAGTATTTAAAATGTCAAGGGTTAAATACTTGAATTTTACTTCACCATAAATGTATCCATTGTATTCAAGAAATCTGAGTTTTAGATACTGAAGTTCAACTGTATTATTGTACATGTACATGTATCCATTGAGCTGATTTTTTTTTAGCTTTTCTTGTCAGAGAAAGGAACAGCCTATGCTTTAGTAAGGTGTCCATGTTTGTCTGTCTGTCTTTCTCTCCATGTCTATAAACATGACAAGGAGCACACAATGTGTGTGACTGGTCAGCAGGGGATGCTCACTCCTCCATGGCACCTGATCCAATCTCCGATATTTTGGAGGTCTGTGTTTGCTCTGCTCCTATTTTGTATTGTTTAATGAACTTTTGAGCTTGAAGACTGTTCCTTATCTTCATATATTTCATTTTAACAAAGATATAAAATTTTAGTTCTTTAATTACATCCTTCATAAATAGAATTAATGAAAGATATTGGGGGCGGGGGGTGGGTCTCTTATAAGCCTTGGTGTATCTTTTAAACAATAGAATACAACTTTACACTTATTCACAAAAAAGAGATCAATTTCTAAAGAAAGACAAAGCTAATTAGCAATATTTATAGTGAACAAGCTTTCCAATAAAACTGTAGAAATCCTAATTAGTGCTTCACTTTGAACTGGGTCAATACACAAAGGATTTCAGGCTCTATAGCTCTATAGATGCCCGCTGTCAGCTCTCCTTAAAACCACTATTTGACTAATGATTCCTGAAACCTCATGTAAAAGGTGCCACAGTGTTGGTGAAGAAGGTTCAATACAAGAATGGCTGGGAGCCCTATTGATTTTACATAGTAAGGATACAGGCCAAAGCAGTAGTAGGAGAAAGCTAGCGTCTTAGGAGAGAGATTCTTCAACAGGGAAGAAAAGGATCAAGGAATCGCTGATACATGTCTTCTGGTCCGGTCTTCTGCTCTAGCTGTGTTGCTCAGCCTTTATAATCTAGGACTCTTAGTCCTGATGGATCAAGCTGTCCATCTTGTCATGTTGATATATCCAGGAACTAATATCCTACGATTTGTATCTTCTATATCTATTTTCTAGCGAGATGACCCTCCATTATTTACATTAAGTAAATTTTCTGTCTCCTATGAAGACAAGTTGGCTTGGGTGAAAATTGAATTTCCCTGCTGTGATAGGACGAAAATGATTTTAGATTTTGTTTCTCAAGTGGTTATTATCTTCTGAGAGAGAGAAAATATATTATTGATTGAATAAAGAAGAAAAAATCCTGAATGATTGCCGTGTCCTTGGGTTTTTGTGTCTTCTGAGAGGAAGAGGTTGTAGCCCCCCAATTGTTTGTTTGCTTGTGTCAACGGAACAAGGCTGAGGCATTGATATATAATGAGGATAGATGTTTGCCAAGGTTCTGGTTTGTAGAGAGAAAGAAAAAATTTACAGTGAGGATGAACTGTTAACTCTTTTAAGTGTAGCAGGTTTATGTGCAATTCTTGACATTGATATGAAAATGTATGAGGAAAATATGTATTTCTGCCATAATATTGGAGTCTGTTTTTTCTCTGATCTTGGTCCAAGACAAGCTTACAAATTAATGTTTATTAGTTGAATATGTGGATTTTTGAAGATAAATAATGTGTTTGCAATAAACATGAATAAAATGTTGATTTTTGGATGATGCATATGAAGGAATGTGAGATTTGACAGAAAAGCTTTTTGGTGATGACTAAGGAGGGGAAATCTTCATCATCTGAATGTTTTGTATTGATTGGGCACTCAAGTCCTTTAATTAGGTGGCTTTGAACTGTTCGCTTAATTACTAGAATAACTTAATTTCCACTAACCGACTGCCCCACGTATTGATCCGGATGATCCGGAAATTCTCTGTGTCGGAGAAATATTATAAAAAAAATTCTGTATCCTGTTCGTAGGCCTGTGGTCATTTGTCACACTGTGTCATTTGGATATCAGCAACTGTGGAATATTTTAGCTGTAAATCTTAAAGGATAATACTTATCTGTGAAAAATAAGTTTGGATTCCATCAAAAGATACATCTTGGATGTTATTGTTGTTAAAAACAAGTTTCTGTATTTGGAATTTAGATAAAAAGATGTGCTATTGTATGAGGCTCTGATGAACTATGTTTGGTTTGTCAAATATATCAGTTTATAATTTTGAAACTACAGAAAGGTGGAACAAAGATGATACCAAAATTGAATTATCTAAATAAGTAAACGGACTAGCAATCACTAACAAATATACTGTGGGGTGGTCTAAAGGCTTGATATTGTTCAGTTCTAAGGTCATCTTGTTTGATTATTATTACAGTGTTCCAACCATGTATCATATAGAGTTTAGATAAGTTTTCATTCTATGTTCTTGCTGTCTCTGATCATTAAGGGGGATGCTAAAGATGCTAATTAGAAAAAAACCTGTTTAGACTTTATACAAGGGACACATTATAGATCATATGTTTGACACCTATTGGCATTTTTATACTGTTGGGCAGCTATATCTCAGATATATCTCATCAATAAAGGCTAGCGAGAGGCATCTGCATGGGATGATGCCGGCCTAGCTTAGCACTAAGGCTTATTTCATTGTTACTGGCTTTATTTTATGGTCATATTAATCGTTCAGATGAGGAAACATCTCCCATGTTAAGTAAATTGGAAAAAATGAAGGCAGAAATTCTGCATGCATTCATTGTGTATGGATTATTTTGAGGGGTCTTATTTGTAGTAGTCCGCAGGGAGAGTGCATTTATTTCAGAATGGAGATCTTGCCTTCCATTTATATAATGTGTGCATGCAATTCCTGGAGTTTTTTCTTGGATATGTTTTTGTGCAGTCTGACTTTTCTCTTGAAGGTTTAATTTGTTTTGTTATGGTGAAAATCATTATCGACTTGGATGTATTCTTTTACCAATATAGTCCCAATCAATTTTGAAAAAGTGCTGGTTAAACTGTTGGACCATGCATATATTAGAACTCTAGACTCATGAATTTGCAACCTACATTAGGACTTATGTAGGTAGATCATTACTACTAATAGTGATTGATTTGAACTGAAAGAGTTTTGGTGATAATTGTGTTTTGTTTACAAATTGTTAACTTAATGGTAGTGGAATATACATCTATAGTATAGAACTGATGAAAATTAAAGCTTATGAATGAAAAAAAAAATCAATAGTTTTGTGAGATGTAACAAGGATCATCTGACATAATGGAGATGAGTAGTTGATGATAAAATAGGCAGACATTAGTCAAATATAAAGTCCTTTGGGCATCTGAGGATATCATTTCTTCTGCAAAAGTTCATGCATAGTGTGACTAAATTCAAAGTTTTTGTGTTGTAATGAATGATAGTAAAGTTTCTTGTCTATAAATAATTCATCAGTGACATTGAAATCCAATTGTGTACCAGTCAGATGTTACCAGCTCTTTGAACTGAGTGGGCAGTTATAGCTTCATACTGGTCTGATCTTTATGGGGTGGACTTGATTTAAAGAATTCTGGGCCTGCTGTAAATGACAGTTATAATTTTCTGTGGAGCCCATTAGGTCCCAGCAGGTGGGGGTGTGGATATTGAACTGTTTGTGGTCTTTCTCCTGGTGTGGGACCATTAACTTACCCCAGGGGTCGGTTTATTTATCTCCTTATAACACAGAGGGTAATTTTACATCAGCAATCACTCTGTGTTATCTAAAGCATTATGGGATAATTTGTAAAGCCAGTCACGGAAATAATAAAAAATTTAGGAATCAAATGAAGATTTATGCATCTGTATTTATATCCACAACAGAATTTTTAATTTTGATTGATCAGGGATGAGGAAAATATTTGTACATATAATTGCTCACCCCACGAGTCAAAGAGAAATTGGTGTGTTATGTAAACTCATAGTCCTTATTTTAAGTAAAATAAGGGGTCACCAGGGATAAGACATTGTTGACCAAGGAATGGGGGTATTTATACTATTTATAGCTCCCCAGGGGTTCCCCCATACCTCTCACCTGTGCACTAATGGCCATGCTAACACATTTAGAATGAGGACCAGCTGTATTTGACAGCAGGATCACATAGGTTATTACAAGCCCAGCCTAGTCACAGTTTGAATTCGGACATTTGATTAAGTGACCAGAAATTTCTGTATTGGAGTTTATACAGTGGATTTTGTTGGTGATTGAATATGCGTATATGGATGTAAAATGGGCCCATATGTGTTTCAGTACGCATAAATTTGAAGATTACAATTATTTTGTGTTGAATGATGATAAGAAAATCTATTAGAAATTTGTTTTACCGAGTTGAAATCATAATTGTGCAGTACAGGATTTTTCCGTCGAATTTTATTTTATTGATGAAGGTCATTATACTGTGTGCAATTGGTTCACAAAATAGCCTTGAAGTTGAAGAGTATTTAATTAGAGGAATGTGAGTTTAGAAGGATAATTACTAGTATCTTCCTGAAGAAATTGTGTTATTTTTAGCTGAGCTGAGAGAAATATTGTTTGCAACATCTAAAGGGTCTAGGGGTGTTACCTAGAAAAGTTGTCTATAATCTATGCACAATTAACTTCGGGTTCAATTGTTTACGCAATGCATTTACAGGTTTATAGGATAAGATAGTTTGTGTTTCACGCAATAACAATTAGAAGGGGGAGATTGTACATGCACCTGAGGGAGAAATTGAAGACCTACATTCCAGTATGTGCCGAGGACTATAGATTCCTGAGAGGAATAGACCGGTTCATCAAAATATCTGACCTTCGCATCCGTCGCTAGAAAAATCAATTTTTGTTCGCAAACCAAGATGGAGAGTTAAAGCTAGTGGTGGTCTTGACAAGTTTCATTGAGGAATTTACAATTATAAGCATCGCTTGTTTCCATGACAATCTGTTTCCCTGCCTCCTTGTGGGGAGTTGATGAATGCCTGCAATAGGACTGTGCTGATGACATGTAATAGAGTTGGCTTCCATCAAAACAGGGGAAAGGATGATACAGAAATGGAAAAGGAGGTCCGTCATTAATCAGGGAAAAAAAAAATTACGAAAGGCTTTAACACTGTGATGTAGCCTCAGGATCTGTAACATGTTAAATTCTTCGAGGCCACGGAATTGCGGAGAAGGAATTAGGAGACTGATGAGGAATTTCTCTCGTTAGTCGATATTGTGACAGGGACAAAAGTGTTGATGAATTTAGAAGGATTTTGATAGTAATGGAATGCCATGTCGTCAAGTTTTTGGTGCTTGCAAATGCAAATTGTGATACTGTTTTTCGTCATGATAGCTTCTATTACGGGTTGAGGGACAGTGTAAATGACATCAATCAATGAAGGATTTCCATTTTGAGCTGTCTCCATTACATGGCCGATGTTTAAGGCTATGAAGGATTCCGTACTGAGCTGCCTGTTTGGGGGATTCTCAGGTCATTCTCAATGTGGACAGGAAGCCACTGTCCCCCGGGATCGCAGCCCTCACCAACGGCAACCCACAGCAGCCACGGACTGGAATGTAGGTCAAGGGAACAGCAGGAAGGGTCCAACAAAAAAACCCAGCAGGGGGTCAAGTCCTAGGCAGCCAGAGACTATACCACTGATGGTGTCAACCAGTCAACCTCAAAAACAGAGGCCCCAGTACTTACTGGACCTAAAGAGTGACACTCCTTATTTAGAATCTGACCTTGTGATATCTAGGTCAAGGACACCTGCCTCAGAGATTAGCCATCAACTACAGCCTCAGGTGCTTAGAGCAGAAGCAGATGTTCATCAAAGTTACCATGACAACCATCACTATGACGACCTCCCTGTCAGGGGAATTCTGAAGAAAAAGAACCACTCTTACATGATTTCACCAAGTTCTGTGTCCAGGACCACCTATGAAAATGCCAGATCCCCCGAGAGTCCTGTGTACCTGTCCCTCCAGTCAAGGTCAGGGGTGACAGGTCATGACCCCCAGGCAGCAGACAGGTCCAGTAGACCAGGAGAGTTGTCTCAAGAGTCTATTGACTTCTGGAACTTCCTGTTGAGAGAATTCAGGAAGGAGGTAAATAACTTGATTAAAGTGTGACGCTTCTGAGAAATTGTAATTTAGCAGGGTGTATTGACCAAAGATAATATTATTTAAGCCAGAAACTTTGGAGGTTAAATAATCACATTAAAATGAAATCTCCTGCAAGAATTATTTGTGTAATTTGTGGTACAAGATATTTTAGTCCTAAAAAGATATTTAAAAGCTGCTCCAAGAAACAGCTGATTAATTGAGTATTTGACATTTTCAAAAAGTATTTCCGAACCAAAATTCCTGCTAATTCTGTGATATACTGTAGAAGAAGCACCAATCTATAGATGCCAAAATAGATAAAAGTTACGTAAGAGAAAAAAAAATGTGTTATCTTTAATGAGCTTCATTGGTAACACCTGCACATGAGTTTTGTCTTCGACATGGATTATTACAAAGGAATTATGTAACTATATTTGTTACTGTTAATTATTCATTCACCTCATAATGATCTTGTTGATTTTACATCATTCAGTATTCTTATCTCCAAATCACCAATGCATGTACAGCTGTAGCACTTTTAAAAAGGTTGAAGCTAGAGCTTGATGAATTTTCAGCATTAACATGATTAAGTTTTCCATTCTTATGTTTGTTCTTTAATGCAATTTTCATTGAGAAATATCTCAAATTTTACAAATTTCAACTAGAATCAAGGAAATTTGGGGTAATGTCTTTGACACCTCTTGTGTCCTCCTTGTATGCTTTTTATCATAATAAGTGCCCTGGTTTTAAAACAAACATCATTTTAACTTCTTAATTACAAACTATCACAATTTTAACTGTGTTCTAAATTTTACATCAAATAAAGGGCCAGATTCGGCCTTTACCATACCTTGTCCTTTATCTGACATAAACTGTAAATCCGTTCCCAATTATTCTGTGCTCTGTGCAATCCAACACACTGTCTATCATTGTGTCAGACATTGTAGACAGGTTTTACTGTACGCCATGGAGTACGTCTAGTTAACATGTTAGTATGTTAATTAATTAATAAATGATATATAATATGTGAACATCTTTGTAGGAAAGTGCTAAGAAAAGGGAAGCCTTTCTGACCATGCTGTCCAAGCGATACCCCCAGTATGCTGAGAGGATCCACCGCCCCTCCAGTGAAAGTGGCTACCCCGTCCAGGTAAATAGCAAAGAACAAGGGTCACTAAGGGTCTCTTTGGCCCTCCACTGAAGGGGGCTACCCTGTCCAGGTAAGCAGCAAAGAACAAGGTTCATTAGGGGTCTCTTTGGCCCTCCAGTGAAAGTGGCTACCCCGTCCAGGTAAATAGCAAAAAACAAGGTTCAATTAGGGTCATTTTAGCCCTGTGAATCTTTTAAAAAAATCTAAAATGCATAGTTTTATTTTTTTTTTAAATACATTACATTTCACTTAGACCCTTGGTGACTGCATATCTATCAAAAATGACAGAATTTTCTTGCTAGTTCAGGCATTTTTTTGTGAGTCAAAAAACATGAATTTATTGTTACCCATCATCCCTCTCTTAAAAAAAGAAATTAAGCTAACAAAAAGATCCTTTACATTTATAAAAGTTGACTGTGATAAACAGCTCTAGACTCTTTCAATTTTCTGTAAGAATAGGTCATTCTGAAAAAATTGGACTGTAAAATATAAACTTGATAAAAGATCTAAGAAATGGGAAGAAAGATTTATACCAATGAAACACTCCATAATCATAATAGTTATAGCAGTTCTGGTACATGTATTGAAAGTAGAAATGTTGGTTTTGCTTTGAGGTTTTGTTTGTTTAGACACAGATTTTTCTCAGTGCAATACCTTTATAAAGTTTTTTACCTGAAGAAAAAATAGCTGACACACGACGGAGATCATGTTGGATTTTCTTGTATAAACCAAACATTTTATGACCCATGATGCAACAACTCATTTAATAGGCAATTTATCAATTATGGATGATCAACAAGGCAAACATACCTGGTATTTAATTTCAGGGAGAAAAGTTATTGTTGATGTCTTTTCTCTAACACAATTTATGACTTGTTCTTTGTCTGATATTAAGACAGAATCTTTTTATGGCTTTTTGTATTATTTGTTTTCTGTACATTAATTTTTTTCCTCCTTGTTTTGACATCCAGGAAAAAAAAAGTTTCTTACCGGCAGTTTGAACAGGTGGAAAAATTTTATGGCATTAGTGTTACTTTTCATTTGCGCACAGTATTCTGTGTGGCACTTCCATCAGTAAAGTTGATTAATTTTGGGGACTGATGCAGATTGGAGGCCTGTTTTATGTTTTCTGACTTTTTCTGAGGACGTATTGATCCTTCAGATCGAGTGACATAGACTGACATTGAATCACGTACATCAAAAAAATCCAGGAATGACGAGTCAACATGAGATGAACTAGAAGTAAAATCCTGTTTCCACAGCAATCACCCATCAACACTGAACTGTGTGTACATTTGTTTTTTAATCTTTTGACAAGGGGAGCTTCTGAAGCCTTATCAGCCACGATCCTTGAGGGAAAGTTGGAGAAGGGAGGGAAATAAATTGGTGACAAAAAGCCAGATTGTTTGTGTTTTGGTCGAAGAGGAGAAAATTTATCCTCTCTCTTGAAGTTTCTCAAGTTGATGTTGGATCAAATTCTTTCATCTTGGAAATTGCAGTAACCCAGACTGTTCCAAGACTAAATGGTTTTTGACTTTTTGTGGAGTTTATCAATATGAAACAGCTTAACATCTTCCAGTGACAACAAACACTGAAGTTGTTTAATGCAGTATCATTGAGTGCATAGATTAATATATATACTGCTGCTCTCGTCTGACTCCTAGGTGCTGCAATCAACAGATTCAGACTTGAAAAGTTGTCAAGCTTTGTTTAAAGTTAAACAGATCATCTTTTGAAGATTTCAACTCTCCATTAATGTGAAAACTGAAACAGACAAGATGAGATTAGTTAATGGGGAAAAGAGGTTACCTTCAAATTAAAGCTAATGTGGAAATATGGACAGATTTTCGGCTTAATGGAGAAAATGAATTCGTGGTTGTCAGGCAGATAGAGACATTATGATGTAATTCAAAACAGGAAGTGCAGCGGCACTCTTAATGGGAATTCAGTCTTAGTCTGTCGGTATTTGTTGAAAGGAGGACTAACTGAATGTATAACAGGTGTGTCTCCCTGCGCTGAATGGACTTAATTCTACTGACAGAGTAGTGTGAAGAGGGGAGAGGATCATAAAGTCATTACGTAACCTCACATTGATTTCATTTGTCTAGAGATCACTGGAGATTCACACATTTATCACAATCTGTGGCAATTTTCCCTGTGATTTACTGAGTTTTGTTGAAATTTCATGTCGGTGTAACTTGATTTTGTGATTTTCTCATTCCTCTGGTCAAATATGAATTCAACAGAGAAAGTGATTTGGAACTTACATAACATGGTGAGAAAAAAAATATCTTAATTTTGTAATAATAACATGTTTTTCTTGCAGAAAGATCTGTTTATATAATTTTTTTTCACTATTAAACCATGCAATTTGTAAAATTTTTTATCGAGAACATGAAATTATCTCAGATAATATACCAATTTCAAGTAATATTCAATAAAGACAAGTATCAAAATGATCAAAGCAGGGCTGTACGTCACTCAAACATATGGCTAATATTTTATCACATTTTAATTTCCAGCAGAAAACATTTATTTTAAGTATGAGCTATAAATCATAATCATCATGCCTACGTGCATTTGACGAAAAAAAAAATTCAAATATCTTTTCGTGTATTATCTTGACATGGTCTAACTCTTGTTCCTTCTTTTTCTGGTATCTCTATAAAACTTTTGCATCACGATGTTCAGGTCTATTCTTGTACAACATCTAAGATGTACGATTTTCTCTTTTTGCTGACATGGGTACCATTTCTTCTGTAAAAATCATACATTGCCGTGACAGCTAAGCTAGACAGAGAGTAAAGAATTCCTGTAACTATTAAATGTGTACTGGATGTTCCCTGATCAACATACAGATATTTAGGCTTCTTCATGTCATTTTATCTGATTTTTTTGGGGAGAAATTATATTAAAGTGTTTGCTCAACTTTTTTTCGTTAGCTCCCCCATAGATTTCAAACCATGAGTCACAGATTTTTTTTAAAAAAAATTGTACGAGTCTTGTATTGAGATCAGGTATGTTGCCGTATTTGAAAAAAAAGTGATATTGATTTATTGTTTGCTTTTCTCCGGTGAATTTAAGTGTGTGCATGTTGCATTAAGATAAGACAAGACAAATGTTCAGGTTTTTTGAAATGCATGCAAGGTTACAGTGAGATTGTGTCAAACTATATAATCTTACATAACTTTCAGAAAATTTCAAAAAATTGATGAAATGCATGCATATTTTTTTTTATAAACATAATGAAGGCTGTGGCTTGTTTTCTTTTGGGTTAAAATTTTTTTATAAACTTAAAAAATATAGATAACCTAATTTTGCTGTTTGAAAATTCTCTTTCTATATTTGAATCAAAGAGAGAGAGAGATGGAGAGAGATCTGATAGAGAGAGAGATTTAAAAATCTTAGTGCTATTGACCTCAATATTTGCAAAGTATGAGATATGCATTTTACTATGCAAAATAGAAAATAAGGTCATTGTGACCTAAAATGGAAAATAAGGTCATTGTGACCTATTTTTGGGACAATTGATCAGGTTTATAAGCTGTTGTTTGCATAAACCATGGGCCTAAAAATCTAACAGACAGACACACAAACAGGAAACACCACCCCAGTTAACAACCAGACCTGAAACAGTCTTTTAAAAGAATTTTAATGCATATCAACGTTTTTAATGTCAGTAAACTGCAGTTTTACCTAAAAACTGATTCAGGAAAAACTGGAATGAATGATACTTCTTTTGGGAGGAAGGGGGATTTTAATGTTGGCCACTTATAAAGGTAGACACAGGCATTACATGGTTACCAGATTTTGAGCCATCCTTGACACTGATATGTTTTTGGTTTCAGAATCGGCGCCCCAGAGACCCACATCGGCGAGCGACCACGGTGGTGACCTATAACCCTGGCTGTGAGCAGGACTATGACAATCGGTCAGACACAATGTCCAGCTCAGAGGGACCCACACTAAGGAGAGGGGGGTGGATGAGGAACAGCATGCCGGTGATGAAGTCTCCGCCTAACATGTACGACAAAATGGCAGGTAGGTCACCATACATACTGTCCTGTATACAAAGCCAATAGAACAGCATGCCGGTGATGAAATCTCATATCATTCACATGCTATTTTTAACAGGAATAAGTCTATAAATCATAAATAAAACGACCAGATCCCTAGAGATTGGTTGTAGAGACAAAAAGTAAATATTTTCTTACATTTTCCCAATCTGAGGAATGAGACAGTACAATTTACCAGAGAGAGAGAGAGAGACAGGAGATTATCTGTATATAATGAAAACTTGTCATGAAGTTAGCTATAAAAAGAACCTGAGCAGTCATTATTTGTGAGGGCTGGCTCTTCTCAGGATCTCTGGTGGGCAATTTATCAGCCGTTAAATTCCTACTGAGCCCCAGCGAGATATCCCTGAGGGGTGGCGGTGATACTGGGGGGATCTTGTTCTGAAGTTGATGAGGCGCTGGTGGGGGGTTGTCAGGTTCAGGGGGGAGGCAGACAAGATGAAATATAGGAGAACATAAGGAGTTAGAGGAATAAGGGCTGTCAGGAATTTCTGAAGACTTAGAAACAGAATGTAATCTGAAACAGCTTCAGAAGTATATAGCTGATAATAATTGTAGTTATCATATTGTGTGGTATGTTGATATTATGTAGATACAATTTGTATAACTAAGAGTGGAATTTCCATGTGGAAAAGGCACAACATTTCACAAATTCCATAAGCTTTTAATTATACATTACTGTCTCTCTTACAAGAATGATTATTACATTTAATAATTCTAACTTTATGAACTTAAAACAATGATTATGCAACCCAAAGAATATAGGACAGTATCTATTTTAGCTGGAAGATAACTGCCCTATAGATATATAACTTTACTGAGTCAGACATCAGTGTAGGTTTCTTAATCTCTACACATCTTCATACATTATTCCGCAAATTCTATGTTCAATACTGTAACACTGACCTTGTTAACAAAATCAATTAAGTGTATAGTTGATTGACTCTTTCATAAACATTATAAGGCCATTATTTTCTCAGCCAATTGTTTACAGATTTTTCTGTTTATCTAATCATGACAAGGAACATACAGTTGAGGTGACTGGTTGACATGGGATGCCTACTCCTCCATGGCACCTGATCCCACCTCTGTATTTTTAAGGGAGCTCTTGATCTGCTCCAAATTTCTATTGTTCAGTGTACTTTTAAGCTTGATAACTGTTTTTTTTCTCTCTATAATTAATCTATTCGATTTTGCCATTTGTTGTGTAGGTGTCGTATTTTTGGTGTTTTACTGTTTGTTTTCTCTATATTTAATCGGTGCCATTCTGCCTTTTGTCGTTTAGGTATTGTATTTTTGGTGGTCGGGGACCAGACAAAGAAGGCGGAGCTTCCCAATGAGATCACCCACCTGGACACCGTGAGGGCGCTGTTCGTCCGATCCTTCCCCAAAAAACTGACCATGGAGTTCCTGGCCTCCCCAAAACAAAAGATCTACATCCTGGACACCATGACAAATATATACTACCAACTGGAGGATCTACAGTAAGTCTTGTGGTGGATCAAAGATTCTGTGGGGTGTTATTCTGATTTTTTGAAGCAAAATTTATGAAATTAATAAAAAGAAACTCTTCTACAATAATGTAGTACATGTATATGATATACTGGATTCAGGGAAATTTTTGCCTCTGTTATATTTTCACCCCTTTTGCCCTGGAAATGTGTGGGTGAATTGAAAATGGGGCAAATTCAAAGAAAACAGTTTAATTCCTTGTACAGAACTGTGACTGAATGAATTTAAAACAGGGCAAAAGTGTTTGCAAGTGTGAATGGTCAAAATTAATTTGGCTCAGAAATATCCATGTTTAGAGTAGTTTTTGGACATGAAATTATGCTGTGCAATTATCCTTTAGGGACATCAAGAATCGTACGGTTTTACGGCTGTACAGCTCTGACAGTGAGGACCCCCAAAAAGTCCGAGAACCGCCCCCAGAGGTGCGGGGGAAACAAATGCAGGTCTCCAGAGAACCCACACCTCCCAGAATTCCAGAACAAGTATGGCTGTTATCAACAATCTGATAATAAAAATAAAATTTGTCTCTGATAATGGGACTGCCTAGTGTTTGTTAGAGTGTAAAGGCCGAAAATGTGATTTTAATTCATGTAATACGCCTCTGATTTCTTTTAATGGATCAGTGTATCGAAGCTCAGATGTTTTTTGTTCAACCAAATTATCTGCAACACCCAAAAATATTTTCAGCATATTGAAATTATTATTTTTTTTGTTAATAATAAACAAAGGAGAATCTCATTTATTTATTGTGTCATTAAACAATAAGAAATACAGAACATTGCTTTTTTTCTCAGGGTAGAAGATCACAGACTCTCCCCACAGGAATGACTCACTCCTACCCCCCTTATACAGAAAACCAGGTGCCACATGGGACAAAGTCAACAGACAGGTCAAGGTCACTGCCGAGAGGTCAAGGGCCGGACTATGGATACATTACATATCATTCCACAGACAGAGTGCAGGTAAAGGTTACAGGATATGTGCTCAATCACCGAGTAAAAGCTGTCAGAACTGTGAGACACAGCTGTCCATGTATAAGTAGATTTGTAGAAGATTTGTTTATTACTTTCTTTTGTTGTATTGAAATTTTTTTTGCATTTTAGAATCAAATATCCTTAACAGAAAATAAATATTCTGTTTATTATTTAAGAATGGTAGATTTACTTTCTTACATGTAAATGTACCTTATTGCCATTTTTCCCAGAATTCAGTTGACGGTCATCATTACCCCTCCACATCTCCAGACCGTCCGAATCTTCGCCCCATTCCAGAACATCGTCACTACCTGAATGGACATTCCCAGGGTCACGAGGTCAGGAGGTCCCCGCCCACTAACAGGAGCCGGTCTGCTGATCCTTACTACAGGGACCTGTCCCCCCCAGCTCATGCAATCACTGCCCCCGGGGCACCCCCACAGACGTACATAGCTACAGGAGTCAGGGCGAACACCATGGTCTCCCCTCTCAGAGCAACGGGCCCCTCGGGTCAGGATTCAAGTGAGGGAACCTTAATGTCTCATTCTGAAACATCTGAAAAATTTCAATGAATCAAGTTAACATATGCTATAAATGTATAATATTTGACAGAAATCGTTTCTTTTTCAACAAGTTAGCTTAGATTTGATTTAGCACTATCTGAATATGCTAGATATAAATGCATATTATACAAGACATTTATCGATGTACTTATTTTTTTTAACTTGGCTTTTTGCCAAAATTGCTCACTTTGAATAGAGTACACTGCTAAATGGAATATGTTTACAGTAGATTTGTGCATGATATTAACTATTATTAGAATAGGACCCTACAGTATATTTTAATAAATATATTATAAATATTTGTGACTTTTTTTTCTTTCTAAGGAAACATGAATCGTCACACTTTGGCTTTCACACCAATGGGAGAACCCACAAACGGAACCATGAGATCTCAGAGTTATCGCGTGCCCTCAGATTCCAGCCAGCATATCCCCCAGAGACCAAGGAGTGTTACCCCACAACCCTACCCCCCAGAGGAGGCCACACAGTAAGATTTCCTATCAATACTCATAACCTACCCCCATCCCCCAACACACACACACACACAGAGTAAGATTTCCTATTAATACCAATACCCTACCCCCATGGGGAAAGGCACACAGTAAGATTTACTATGAATACCTTTGGCTCTTACACCTTAAACTGTGATTAGGTGAAGACCCTTAAAAGACAAAATTCAAATTATATTAAAATCTTCGAACATCAGAATCTGAAAATTTTAATTAAATTAAGATTTTTACAACAAGTAACATAAGCTCTGTAGAGCTTTTGACCAACATATATTTAAAAAAAATTTTTTTTTCAGAATCAGAAAATATGATATGAACATGATCAGTATTTATTTAGTGTATAGAAATGAAATATTGTAAAGGGAAATAAATGAATGTGGAAAAACTTACAAACTTTGATATTAAAAATTGATTAAATGAGGTTTTAGATAAGCTTATTAGTTAATGAAGGTTAAACTTCCTATTGTTATCTTTAATTCTTTGTGTTGTAGGTTTATTTATAAAATTTTCACTTACTATTGTTATTATACTGTACTCTACTAACTGTAGATTTCGTATGGACAAGATGGAGGAACAGATTGCTAGCCTGGCAGCCTGGGTTCAGACGGCCGTGTCCAGTACAAGTCGTACGACCAGTGTCCATAGCAGTAATACCACCACTCCATCAGAACCACCTAGCTCTGCTACTAGTAGTAAGTCACATAGCAGTAATACCACCACTCTATCAGAACCACCTAGCTCAGCTACTAGTAGTAAGTTATCTCACATAGCTGTAATACCACCACTCCATCAGAACCTCCTAGCTCAGCTACAAGTAGTAAGTCATCTCATACAGCAGTAATACCACCACACCATCAGAACCACCTAGCTCAGCTACAAGTAGTAAGTCACATAGCAGTAATACCACCACTCCATCAGAACCACCTAGCTCAGCTACTAGTAGTAAGTCACTTAGCAGTAATACCACCACTCCATCAGATCCTCCTAGCTCAGCTACTAGTAGTAAGTCACTTAGCAGTAATACCACCATTCCATCAGAACCACATGGCTCAACTACTAGTAGTAAGTCACATAGATGTTATATCACCACTCCATCAGAACCACCTACCTTAGCTACTAGTAGTAAGTCAAATAGCAGTAATACCACCACTCCATCAGAACCTCCTAGCTCAACTACTAGTAGTAAGTCATCTCATATAGCAGTAATATCACCACTCCATCAGAACCTCCTAGCTCAGCTACTAGTAGTAAGTCATCTCATATAGCAGTAATACCACCACTCCATCAGATCCACCTAGCTCAGCTACTAGTAGTAAGTCACATAGTAGTAATACCACCACTCAATCAGAACCACCTAGCTCAGCTACTAGTAGTAAGTCACATAGCAGTAATACCACCACTCCATCAGAACCACCTAGCTCAGCTACTAGTAGTAAGTCATCTCACATGGAAGTAATACCACCACTCCATCAGAACCACCTAGCTCAGCTACTAGTAGTAAGTCACATAGCAGTAATACCACCACTCCATCAGAACCACCTATCTCAGCTACTAGTAGTTAGTCATCTCACTTTAGTTGTTAGTCATCTCACTTATCTCAATTCAGAGATCATAGTTTGAGTCATAAAGAGCATCTGTAATTGTAATAAAATGTCACAACATACACAATTTTAGTAGTAAACCTGACTGCTGTGTAACCTTTCTGAAATGTACAGACATGTATGTCAAGTTTCATTAAATACATATATTACTTAACAATACTTTCTGGGGATGCCATACCATTACAAACTATTCCTCTATATGTCTGTGTTTCTGTAGAAGTCCAGCCCCTCCTTACAATATTCTGTATCTTTCTTGCTTTAGTTGAGGAAGCCAATGTTTTACCAGCCAGTAGAGGTATATCAAACCAGCTGTTGTGTTCTGCATGAAGTTGGGTTTCTAATTTTTATCGTTTGACCTTTTTAGGTCACCTGAGTAAACTCAGGTGACCTATTGCTATCTGTTTTCGTCCGTCGTTGTGCGTCGTCCGTCGTGCGTTAACATTTGAACATTTTCAGCTTCTTCTCGGCAACCACTCAACCAGTTTCAACCAAATTTGGCACAAAGCATCTATGGGTGAAGGGAAACAAAATTTGTGAATTTCATGATCCCTGCCCCCCTGGGGCCTGAGGGGTGGGGCCAACACCACTAAAATTAATGCAATCTTTAAAAATCTTCTTCTTTACTCCTGGACATCAAGCAATCAAACTGTTTGCATGATTGTAATCAGCATTGAGTCCTCTACCAAAATTGTGAAATTCATGGCCCTGGGGTCAGGGGTTCTAGTGCTAGGGCGGGGCTAAATTAGCATATAGTGAAAATGCATTATTTCTTTGAAAATCTTTTTCTCTGCTCCTGGGTATTAAATAAACCAACTAAGTACATATTTATGATGAGGAAGAGTGCCTCTGCCAAAATTGTGAATTTTATGGCCCCAGGTTCAGGAGTTCTTGTGTTAGGGCGGGGCTCTATTGATTATATAGCGGAAATACATGAATTCTTTGAAAATCTTCTTCTCTGCTTCTGGATATTAAATAAACTAACTAAGTGCATAGTTATGATGAGCAAGAGTGCCTCTACCAAAATTGTGAATTTAATTGCCCCAGGGTCAGGGGTTCTGGTGTTAGGGCGGGGCTCTATTGATTATATAGTGAAAATGCATTATTTCTTTGAAAATCTTCTTCTCTGCTCCTGGGTATTAAATAAACTAACTAAGCACATAGTTATGATGAGGAAGAGTGCCTCTTCTAGATTTGTGAATTTAATGGCCCCAGGGTCAGGGGTTCTGGTGTTAGGGTGGGCTCTATTGATTATATAGTGAAAATGCTTTAATTCTCTGAAAATCTTCTTCTCTGCTTCTGTGTATTAAATAAACTAACTAAGTACATAGTTATGATGAGCAAGAGTGCCTCTTCCA
>PRKT01000246.1:514306-557831 GCA_003671525.1 Saccostrea glomerata | reverse complement strand
GGGGGGGGGGGGGAGTCTGTACTTATATTCTAAAAATGAATGAATTGTTTGAAATCTGCTCCTTGGTATTAATCAAATATTTTTGAAAAGCAAGGATGCCTTATCAAAAATTGTGCGATGTGTTGATCTATGCCTAAGGGTCAGGGGTTCATGTGTGGTAGGGGCATTACTGATTATTGCTGAATATTTCTGATTAGTTGAAATGCATTTTTTGTTCCCCTATCCTACCTATGGGTATTAAGTAACCAAACTAAGCAACTGCTAAGTGTATGGTTATAATGATCAATGGTGCCTCTTTCAAAATTGTGAATGCCATAGCATCTGGCTTAAATCATGAATTAAATTCAATCACTGAAAGTTGTAGCATAATGCTCAGGTGACCTATAAGGCCCATGGGCCTCTTGTTTGAAATGCAGTGACTTTTTCCTTTGAAGCGCAGGCTTATTTTGCACAAAAAAACATTAAAATGTTTGCAATACCAAAGTTCCAGTTTTATTTGATGTTTAAAAAAATATTTTCATGAGTTATTTTGTTATTTTATGTCATTGTTGTAATTGTTATATATTATTCATGATTATTAAGAATACCTTTCATATCTTTTTGGTTGGTTTGAACTTTTTTTCAGGTAATTGGTCATGTGAAAGATAAAATTCTCCTTTATTCAAAAATGATTGATAAAATTAATCTATAGTTTTCTAGCTGTTTTAATTACATTGATTATTTATTCTTTTGAATTGATTTTTACATTTTCGAAAAAAAGTGTAATTTTTTTAAAAGTGTGTGATCCTACTGCAACTTGATCTAAGCACTGTGACACTGAATTCTAAACAATGATAAGATAGCAGTGGCAATTTTCAAAATATTTGAATTCTTCCATTCAGATAAGTCTTTCCTGCAAAAAATGAAAGAATAGTAATTGTTAAATGATTTAAGTGCTCTGACAAAATGTTGAAGTTATGTTGTAAAAGGAAAATAAGTATTTGATTTAAAATCAATAGTTTCAGTGTATGTTCCTCTCCCATTTTATATCTTTATATGTTTCAAATTTCAGGCCTTTCTGATATTTCGGGAATCACACAGAAGGCGACGACTAAGAACCTGAAGGACGGGATTCTGACGATAAAGAAACAGGCATCACATCTTAAGGGGGATCTACGACAGATTCGACGCCTTCATCAGCTCAACAAGGAAAGTCTACAGGAGTCAATACACGACACCATGAAGAAGATAGCAGTAGGTCCCAGCAGTCATGATCAAATAAAATCAAAAACGATAAGTAGTCCATACACGAACAATAAGTAGTCCACACACGACACCATGAAGAAAATAGCAGTAGGTCCCCGCAGTCATGATCAAATAAAACTAAAAACAATAAGTAGTCCATACACGAGCGATAAGAAGTCCACACACGACACCATGAAGAAAATAGCAGTAGGTTTCAACAGTCACATTCACATAAAGCTAAAAATGATAAGTGGTCCACACATGACATCATGAAGAAAATAGCAGTAGGTTCCAGCAGTCATGTTCACTAATACTCTCCTGTAATGTATGATGTTTCAAATTTAAATGAAGAATTTATTATTATTATTTGCCAAATTCTCACTTGATGCGATCTTTAGAATGAAATTTTTAAAAAAAATCAGAAACACAAGTTTTCCACCCTAAATTTATTTTATAATAAAAAAAGTTGCAGAGATACTGATTGAAAATATTTCTAAAAATCTGTGTTGCAGACAGCCTTGCGAAGCGTACCTGGTGCGGAACATCAGTTGCTACGACAACACAGAGTGGAAGCAGATACAGCAACTCAGAAATACCTGGAGAAGAAATGTCAGGCCAGTAAAGAGCTCAGGTAAGGGGGTCCTCTACCTTAGATTTACAGGTTTGTGTGCTTTAATTCAGTTTAACAGTATTCCACTTTTGTGTGCTTACCCTTTACCTTAATTTTACAGTATTACAGTTTTAGTGTTATAGTTCAGTTTTACAGTATTGCTGTAACCGTTTTGTACTATATCTTAGTTTTAGAGTATTACAGTATTGTGCTATAACAGAAATTAACAATATCGAAGTTTAAGTGCTATAGCTCAGTTTTACAGTACTAGAGTTTTAATGTTATAGCTCAAATTTACAGTATTAGTGTTTGGTGTTTTGTGACTTAGTTTTACAGTTTGATGTACTGCGTTGTAGTGCTATAGCTTAGTTTTACAATATTACAGTTTTAGTACTGTGTTGTAGTGATCTGGAGGGAGCTGTAGAGGAGTTTACTGTTTTGTGCCTATATCTTAGTTTTACAGATGTACAGTTTATTATGTTGTGTTATAGTGATCTGGAGGGAGCTGTAGAAGTTTTACATTATTACAGTTTGTTGTGTTGTGTTATAGTGATCTAGAAGGAGCTGTAGAAGAGCTGAGGGAGGATGTGATTTCACGTCAATGTCACGTCAACATGTCTGACGTAGAGGGAATGGCCTTAATGCTGAGTACAGTCACCAAGACATTCGGGGAACTCAAAGGTTTGTCCTTAAATAATGATTATATGTTTGATCCCATATCAAGCACATCTTAAGTGTATCAGATCCCATGTCAAGCAAATCTCTTAAAATATCAGATTCCAACTCAAGCATTATCCCATATCAAACACATCTCATAATGTATCAGATCCTATTTCAAGAACATCTTAAATGATCAGATCCATTTCAAGCACCTCTCATAACGTACCAGATCCTATTTCAAGGATATCACATTATCTTTTCCAATCTTTGTAGCTTCTTTCCCAGAAATGCAGAAGGATCTGAAGAGAGTAATGGCGGGAGAAATGGAGATCGTTGTCACAGAAGAAAAGTCAGTATCTGGAGAACTCTAAATTATAAAATGGAGTAACTCCATCTGAGTATTAAAACCTATGAGGGATATGATTACTGAGAAATCACTTATCTTCTTGGGGGTAGGGTAATTTTTCTTTCGAGGTGTAAAGAAACCCTTGAATTCATGTAATGTTGAATGTCATATACATTACTACTCAACAAATCTTCATCAATGAAATTAAATCCCTTTGCATCCATACTTTTCCCTAAAACCATGAAAATTTGCCACCATGAAAACATGTGATTTTACAGTAATTTCCTTTTTTCCCCTCCTAAATCTCTGAGAAAAATAATGTTCCTACAGAGAAGATTTCAATTATTTTATGCACATTTTAGATAAGATAAAATAAAAGAAAGGACCTGCTTTTAGAAAATTCAGTATTTATTCTGCTCGACTTTTTGACAGATTTTTGAAGGAGGAGCCTGAGACGATAGAAGAAGCGTTAAAGCGATGTAAGCGTTTGACTGGTACCCTGTTTACTCTCAAAAGGTCAGTAGGTCATTAAATAATTCTAAGTGGAAATCATTCAGATAATAAGATGGATTCTTTCAAAGTATTCTCCAAAACTCCTCGGCTCTAAAAAGATTAACAAGAGGCCCATGGGCCACATCGCTCACCTGAGCACTAAAGGTAGGAAAAAGTAGAAAATGGCTTTCTATTGTAAATTTTAAATCCAAAAGTAGTCCCATGACCAATCATGGATTTGCTATTTTTAGAAAATGATTTTTAAAGAATTTTCCTATATATATATATCTTTAAAAACTTTGGTCAGCCATTTTGGCCCCACCCTACCCCTGGGGGTCATGATTTGAACAAATTTGAATCTACACTACTTGAGCATACTTCCATATAAATATGATGAATTATGGCTTTGTCATTCTTGAGAAGATGTTTAAAGATATTTCCTCTTTCTATGTAAAACTTTGGTCGGCCATTTTGGCCCCGCCCTACCCCCGGGGGTCATGATTTGAACAAACTTGAATCTTTACTACCTGAGCATACTTCCATATAAATATGATAAATTATGGCTTTGTCATTCTTGAGAAGAAGATTTTTAAAGAATTTTCCTATATATTTCTATGTAAAACTTTGGTCGGCCATTTTGGCCCCGCCCTACCCCCGGGGGTCATGATTTGAACAAACTTGAATCTACACTACCTGAGCATGCTTCCATATAAATATGATGAATTATGGCTTTGTCATTCTTGAGAAGAAGATTTTTAAAGAATTTTCCTATATATTTCTATGTAAAACTTTGGTCGGCCATTTTGGCCCCGCCCTACCCCCGGGGGTCATGATTTGAACAAACTTGAATCTACACTACCTGAGCATGCTTCCATATAAATATGATGAATTATGGCTTTGTCATTCTTGAGAAGAAGATTTTTAAAGAATTTTCCTATATATTTCTATGTAAAACTTTGGTCGGCCATTTTGGCCCCGCCCTACCCCCGGGGGTCATGATTTGAACAAACTTGAATCTACACTACCTGAGCATGCTTCCATATAAATATGATGAATTATGGCTTTGTCATTCTTGAGAAGAAGATTTTTAAAGAATTTTCCTATATATTTCTATGTAAAACTTTGGTCGGCCATTTTGGCCCCGCCCTACCCCGGGGGGTCATGATTTGAACAAACTTGAATCTACACTACCTGAGCATGCTCCCATATAAATATGATGAATTATGGCTTTGTCATTCTTGAGAAGAAGATTTTTAAAGAATTTTCCTATATATTTCTATGTAAAACTTTGGTCGGCCATTTTGGCCCCGCCCTGGCCCCGGGGGTCATGATTTGAACAAACTTGAATCTACACTACCTGAGGATGTTTCCCCATAAGTTTCATCTTTCCTGGCACAGTGGTTCTTGAGAAGAAGATTTTTAAAATATGCCACCAAATTTTCATTAATTTCCAATTATCTCCCCTTAAATGAGGGCGTGGCCCTTCATTTGAAAAAACTTGAATCCCCTTCACCCAAGGATACTTTGTACCAAGTTTTGTTGAAATTGGCCCAGCGGTTCTTGAGAAGAAGTCGAAAATGTGAAAAGTTTACAGACAGACGGACAGACAGACAGACGGACAGACAGACGGACGCCGGACAAAATGTGATCAGAAAAGCTCACTTGAGCCTTCAGCTCAGGTGAGCTAAAAACTTCAGGGAAAAATTTGCCCTTAATGTATAGATCATTTTCTCAAACATGATAGAGTTGAACATGTGTAACATGGAGACTGGTCATTTGGATGAGACCTGTAAACTGAGGTCCCGTGTCACAATTTGCATCTCTCCATGGGCAACACAAAATTTGGAGCTCTCCATCAGCAAGTGGTGGTTTCTCCATATGAGTGAATAATTCTCAAGAGGGACCTTAACGTCTGCATTAAGGAAGCTCCACTCTAATTTAATAATATTTATTCAGGTTAGCATCAGTGCAGGAACACAGAGCTCCCCAGGTTCCCACGAAGTGTGTAGGAGGGAAGATTCCATCAGAGGAGGACAAGAAAGCTCTGCTAGAGAACATCAGGGCCATGGTCCCCGATCATCAAACCAGGCTCTTAAAATTACAAGTAGGTAACATGCTCAAAAATAAAATCCCTGGACCATCAAACCAGGCTCTTAAAATTACAAGTAGGTAACATGTCCTGATAACTGAACAATTTAATAAAGAAATAATAGTTATTTATCCCAGTGACAAGAGTTATCTCCCTTATCAGAGGGTTGTTGAACCTTAAATTTATTGAGAGCTATTTCTGAAGTATTGTAACATGCTAAAAAATAAAATCCCTAGAGGCATCTCTGAAAGTTATAAATGAGACAACACTAAAACTGTATGTACTGTAGATCAACAAATTTTCGCGACACCTTATTTTCGCGAGATTGTCATAGACTCTCTGTAAGCGAGACATAATTTTCACGAATATTTGTTATTCCTCTTTATTACATACTTAGTAATAAATACAGGTTTTTTGCATATGCGATATGATTACTTGGCAAATTTATAAAGAAGTAATAGTTATTTATCCCAGTGACAAAAGTTATCTCCCTTATCAGAGGGTTGTTGAACCTTAAATTTCTCAAGAGCTATTTCTGTTGAAATTTTGTCTTCATGTTCAGACTCTTCATCAGATAATCTTTGTTGACAGGCAGCTGATGCATCCAGGCAACGAAAGAAAAACATCATCACCCAGCAGGAAGCCCTCAAGTTTGGAAAGTCTATAGAAATTGCCACACGTCTGCTTCGACCCAGCACTAAGGAGTCGATGTCATCTGCTGATGATGGAGGCACCAAGTCATCTGCTTCTACTGGTCAGTCTTCCTCTACAGCTACCTCAGTCAGTGTCAAACCCGGCCCAGTGTCGTCATCAATTCCTTCCTCCACGGGTATATCCAGCTCGCCATCAGAACCAACTGCTGTCACGTCAGGTTGGGTGCCATCTTCTCGAGAAGTTTCGGAAAAACACAGTGAGGAGTTAATAAATCAAGAAGATGACCCCAGTCTACAAGCAGCACTTCTGGCAAAGAAAAAAGACATTGCTAGGGCAGCATTTTTCAGTTCAATGACCACTCCCCCTACCTCGCCTTTGCCCTCAGAGGAATTGGGATCTATCTCGCCACCTAGACCTCTAATGGATTACACAGTTCATATATCACAAGTGAAAGATTCCAGTACGGGTGAAACTCAGTACACAGTTACAGATGGACGATTTTCACAGGCTTCTTATTCAACCGCGACTGCTCAACTGGTGACGTCCACTACCACTGCCACAAACACAGGAAGTAACGCCATTTCACTGGCAACCCGACTAAGTCCAACAAACATTCCAAGAATCTCTTCAGTAGTTAAGTCAACAGAGACAGTAGAATCATCCAAAATCACTAGAAAAATAAGGACCTCTACACCTATCGCTAGTAAAGATAGTGAAAAAACAGTTTCGAAAATTCCAAGCCTTAGAAAGGATGGACAAAGTGAGTGTAGTAGTGGACCAGACGTACGGCCTAAAAAAATACCTCCTCCCCCACCCCCCAGGAAAAGTAGTCGTTTACCAAGTCCTGGGATCAAAATGGACACTGAAGTTTCTCAAAATGGAAGTGTGTCTATAGTTTCTTCCAAGCCAAAAATTCCCCCCAAAGACATAACAATCCTGGGAGGGCACCAAATGCAGGTGAAAGATTCCGGAATAGGTACCTCCACTCCAAAGTCCAGTGTACTCCCAAAACCTTCAAGTAAATTTGAGAAAGGGATTATTGAAGCCATAGCTGTCCAGAATAAAGAAAGTTTTAGGGACAGTGGAACAAAACTGGAGTCACATGAACAAACATTGTCAGAACAAGAAGCACAAGGGGCCAGAGCTAAAATGCCCCCTCCCGGCAAAAAACCCAAACCTCCCCCTCCTCAGAGAAAATCTAGTCTCTCCCATCCTGAAGAAAAATCACTGAAAACTAAAGAGGATTCATAGTAAACAAAGGAAATTTAGACTTAACACATGGTGCTGAAACAATTAACCTCATTCTACAAAACTAGGTCACTGTGATCGATGACAAAGTTTGACTTAGTCGAAATAACATGTTTATACAAATTTGTTAATGGATAGCTTTATTCTAAGACTGAATGTTGTTCACATGGACTCTTATTATGTGTTTATATATGTTTACATCGACAATTTTTCTCACATCTACCTCTGAACAGACAATGGACAATTTCTAGTCAGTTTCATGCAAAATGGATAAAATAGTGTCCAAACTTAAATGGTTGTGTTTTTTGCATGCTTACTAATGAATTAACGATGAGACAATGAACCTTAGATGAGCTTGAATTTTTTTTTTCATACAATGAAAAAATAAAAGAAATTGAAATTTTCTGTACTTTTATTTATTCAAAGGATTTTCATAGCTTTGCATACACTTGAACACATTCTAGGAAAGCTAATTGTTCTATTTTCTGTCCACATTCAAATTGATAAGTAAATAAATTAGTGAATGCATCAAATTTGAATCTTATTTATAAATTATTCAGCAATAATTTTCAACATTATGAAGCTTTAAGATAAAAATTGAATGATCTGCCTTTCATAAATGGAGGCTATGTAAGAAAAAAAACATGTATGAGGAAAGTAGAAAACATATGGTTGGGTCAGGAATAGAACCCGGGATTCCTGCATCACTAGTGTAACAGGAAAGGAGAATATGTTTGGTTGGACAGGGAATGAAACCGGGGACCCCTGCATCATTAGTCAGGTGCTCTACTGACTGAGCTATCCAGGCCAATATCAATGGCACAAACCGTTACATTCTTCCCTACTGAAATGGTCTTCTTTCTCAAAGACACAGCCCAAGTTCTTATTAGAACCTAACAGGATTTTCACCTATAATACCAGGCCTCTGTCCAACAGGACAAACGTCCATGAGCCAAAATTTCTTATACCTTCAATAGAAATGTTCCGTTGAACAGGCTTCAGGGCTGGTCAAAGGCACCCGAGTCTGTAACAGGACAGCAGAAAATGTATGACTAGACTGGGAATTGAACCTGGGACCCTTGCTTCACTAGTCAGGTGATCTACCCACCAAGCTACCTAGGTAGATACTCACCGCCTAAACCATTACATGTGCAAATGCCTTCGCTATCTTGTCTGACCTTGACACTTATAACCTTGTTTTGCAAGAAAAAAAGAAGATATTTTGTTATTTAAAAAAATTTATTAACAATTTTAATGATGTAAATTGTTCATATACATATTTCATTTATATATCTCTCAATACAGTTTTTATAATATGTCAATATGAATGCATCATCTCACAGTCTCGCACACATCACTTAAATAGGTTAAATAGGAAATAAAGTATGCCGACATATTGGTTCTTCTGTCAAGGAAGCTCAGTGGTCAACTGTTTTCCTTCACAAACAATAGTTCTTACATTATATAATATCAAACCGCAGAAAATCCCGATTGTATTACATATTCAATATGTATATATTAACAGTACCTGTCGCAAACATGTATATATCAATTCATGTTTTTTCAATTCTTTAAATAACACGATTTTTTTCTTCTTCGAATTTTAACAAAATTTTTTTTTCTTTTCTTCGAAAATCTTTCCACACTTGACATCGACTAGTTGTACATGGTGCTAAAGAATAATTTAATCATTGAATACTCTAAATAGAAACAAAAGTATTTAAAAATATGTCAGGTTTTTGGTTTTGCCTCCAAAAGTAGCTCTCCTGAGACAGAATATTTGCACTATAGTGGATTTTTTTCCTTTCCTGTAGCAGCGTCCTGACTTGATATAAGAAAACTCATTATTGTCTTTAAAATTCCTAGATTATTGTTCTCTCCTTCAACTGTATCACTGCTGCTGGAATGTTTTCCCACTGCAAGTAAAACAAAACCATAAATTAGACCCTCAGTTTTTTTTGTTCATTCAAAGCAGTCATTTAAAATTACTAAAAAAAAAATAAACATTGTCACTCTGTCCATTTCTGAGCAATTGTAGACATTGTTTTGAAGCATGATAAAGTTAGACAATGTTGTGTATTTTTGGACCTGAAGCCTCTTTCTGATATTTGGGTGACCTACTGACCTTATTGTCTTCTTCTCTTTGCTTTTGACCTCTGGCCTTGCTCTGTTCAGTACTTTTAAGAATTCTGAGGTTTTGGATCTCATACGGGAATGGATGTATGCCTGAAAAAAAAAAAATTCATGGTAAACAGTAGATTATCTCTGTTTTACAGCTAAGTTTGACAGATACATGTAATTACTTGATATATGTATACTGTAAACCAACTTTTATTCGCGTGCGAGAAATTTTTGCGAAGTTCGCGAGAGCCTCGTCATCGCGAATATTTCCCTCCACGAAACAAACCGGTCCTTATAGTATATTTTTCTATTAAAAACAGATGCAAAAGAGCTTGACGAAAATTAATCGTCGCGAACTAGTTTATCCCTCGTAAATCGCGAAATAAAGTTGTCGCGAATAAATGTTGGTTTACAGTATCTGATATGTTCTGAACTGAGTCATTCCTCTAAAATCTTAACCAAAACAAAATGCAAGTGCCAGTCTCATTTTGCTGTACACTTTTGTATTATAAAGGAGAAGACACTATTAGCTTGTCCTTCTACGTACCTTAGAACACTTGATGTGGTAGTGAAGATAGTCCCGGAGTGTATGAATGAGGTTAATGGTGTTCTCTCGAGCAGCCTTGCTAGTGTGCCGAGGAAATAATACTGAAAAATAAATACATATTTTCAGTTTTAAAGTATCCAGAAAAACTATCACATTTCTGCAGTAAAGCAGTGATGAAAAATGTTATGCAAATCTTACTCAAATTCGCTGTACTTTGCTTCAAATAATATAAAACATTTAACACAAAATGATTTCCAATATGCTTCCCTAAAGCAATATCATTGCTCTACAGTAAAACTTAGTTTTATGAGACTAATGAAATTATTTTGCTATATCTGTAATTCGTTATATCCGTATAAAGAATTCATTTAATTAATATAGCGGGGGGTCCAAGACATCTTCGCTATATCCATGAATTCAAAATATCCATGTTCGTACTAAAGGAGTTTAACTGTATCAACTTACCAAATGTAATGTAACCTATGTTGTCGCCGACACGAGCGTCAGTGCCGGCTAACTCTTGGGGAGGATCGCGGTGAGAGAACAGAACCTGGGGGGCCTGCTGGAACTTCCTACGCCCCTCCTTAAACTCCTACAAAACAACCAATAGACATAAAAACCAAGTAAAAAGGAGAATTACCTGGCCACTTACCAGGTTACCTTTGAAATAAAATCATACTTATAAAGTCACCTGCATATTCTTGACATACATGAAGCAGATTAAAGAGAACGGTATGGGGTTACAGAGTCTGCCCACTGAAAATCACTGTGTAAGTATAAAAGAGTGATTTACACAATACTGTATATTCCTTATTTTTCGAGAGAACTTAATATCGCGAATGGGCTCTTCAACGTCAAATCGCGAGAATAATAATTCCCAAATGGACGGTTGGTCAAGAAATTTTACATAGATTTCTGCAACATAAAAATAAAGGCGAGTAATTTAATTTCGTGTGTGGTGCTTCTTGCGATATTACGTGATAACAAATTCCACGCGTGTAATTAGGAATCTACAATACCCAGGATCAAAGAGAACAGTATGGGGTCTGCATACTAAGAATCATTACACCAGGGTTCTCCTTCAAGGTAGGCATCGTGGGACTCTTACGTTCTCTTCAGAGTATGAATGACCCGGGACTTTCTTAATCCATTTGTCCTTGCTCCTCCATGTGAAATTGCCCCCTCTCATTCCAACCCCACCCCCTTACCCCATAATATGAGAACTTTCTGGCTACTGTTTTGAAGGAATACACTTTATCCCTTACGTCTTCCATTTCTTTTATTTGCCAAGATTAATTTTCAATTTGCTAAATTACTTTATAAGAAAATATATGAAACTGAAAAGTTTGTTTCAATGAGTCAATCTGTTCATACCTGCATAAAAACTTTTCCTATTACTACATCGTCATCATCCCTAAATATTGTACTAAAAATAACGGTCACTCGGTCCTTCTGGGCATCTACATACCTGTAAATCAGAGTAAAGAATGGTGAGTACTTAAACAAGTCAATATGTGCAATGCATATAAACATTAAAAGCAACTTCTTAAAAAAATTCTGATTATAACAGATGATATAAATTCATATTTTCCTATCAAAAGATAGTTAATTGTCCTTAAAAAATATGTCAGATTTTCACCTATAATTAATTCAGAATGCCATTTTGAAATCTCTTTTTACTTTAAAGGGGGGAGGGGTGAGGGGGGGGGGGAGGGGGTTGGTGAGACACAGTTTCTTTTGTAAAATCTATTCAATGCTGTTCCTTGTTTATAATGAAACATATAGACATTTTCTAAAGAGACGATAATTTGAATTGATCTTTAGGCATCTTTTTCATTTTCCTTCATTACCCTGACAAACAAAACTGATTTCATCCTATGTCAAAATCACCTTAAAGTTCAGACTTTTAGTGCTAAATACAATCATTTTTAACTTGAAATCAAGGACTAAGTTGTGAGTACATTGATATATCAGAATGACTTTTAAAGCAGTCCAGACGTACATTGTCTCGTCGTCTCTGTACTGGATTACTGCCCTTTTATGACCAGTGGCGCCCTCTTCCTGAAACTGAAAGTACTTCTCAAACACCGAGGCAAAACAGTTCCGCTTCAGTAAGCCGACTTTGGTGACCCAGTCATCCCAATCTTTTGGCACTTTCTCAAGGTCAAACACTACTGACACATTATAACCTGAAACACAATGAGAAATAAATCCTCAGGGCTTTTTTCCCTCCTTATTGCAAATCCATTCCAGAAATAATCAAATTTATCGTATTTTCCGTAGTAAATATTTAGATGGCGATGAGTTTCAATTTATTTCAGCAAAGAAAATAAGCAATTAATACTTTAATTGTAAAAACATGTTTTTTCTCTCTCCAAAATTGTAATTTAATTTACGATAATTTTTTTTGGAGGAGGAAGGAAGGGATAAGTTGGAAAATAAACTGCTATTATTGGAGGATTTTTAAAATTATATATACATGTATTTAAAAACAATTGAACTCTTGTTTACTGATGAACTCTTGATTACTTGATATTAATCCTTGATACTTTTCAAATATTGTATACAGGGAAATAAGGACCCCATTTTCAGCCCATTTCACCCTTAACATGAGTGGGGGCATTAAAGTCTTTTTATCTATAGCTTTTAACTGCATCTGAATGAATTTAAATTTGCCAACAGGTGAAAAACAAACAAAACAAAATAATTCTGTATACAGTAAATGTTAATCTTCTTTTAGTTGATCTTTTTTTTCAAAGGACTTGGTATAATAGGCTGATCTTGTAAAATCAATATCATACATTGTATTTAGTTATATTTTTGTTTATTTCCTGATTAAGAATTTGACTGTGATTACATAATTTCTCTTAAGGTGTAAATATGGGGCAACAGGTATCTTTTTTGTGCTAAATACAGATATGAAATGGAGGGGAGGTTTTTTTTCATTAAATATATATGAATATGCATGGGAAACATTAGATATATATGCCTTGGTATAATTTTTTTTTTTTACCTTTATCTCCTAAACAAAATAAAATAATGAACTAGAATACATGTATGTACATATACCAGTCTGTGGCACATGGTTCAAAACATTAAGACATAATAATCAAGATGATATATTATACAATAAAAACAATTTTATGTCACTTTTAATTGTATGTCCAGCAATTATTTTCTGTGTTGATTGTTGTCATCTCTTAAAATTTCAGTCAAGAAAGGCTCACTTTCCTCCAAAACCTACCAGATAATATCACGAAAAAGATAAGCCAGAAGCCTTTAAGAAATTATTAGCTGACATTTTCCCCCAAAGAATGAATTATGCTTAAGGAGGCTGGAGGGTCAAAAATTTAATCTTAAATTAACCACCAGATTTAACTTATTTTTTTTAGATATGGTATATTTAGCTGTCAACTATCATTTGGCAAAGAAAAAATTCATATATTTTAGTTTTGAAATTTTATCATTTTGTATATCTTTATATGGAGCTCTCCTTTTAAAGGAGATTGAAATAGTCTAAAAATCGCTGCCACCCCCTAGCCTCGTTAAGTATTAATTAAGACTTCAGAGACATGTCTATTTATGAGATGAATTTTTATTTGAGAAAAACAATGTCTTACCCTCTTCTGGGGTGGCTAAATAGTCTCCATATATTCTTTTGATGAGCTAAAACAAAATAAGAGGAAATCTAAGATAAAACCTGTAGCCTTAAACCTCTACCGCCTCTTGAGTTTACCACTGTCAAACAATCATATGATAAAACAAATATCTCACCTCATCTGCTCCATGCCCCTGAAGATCTTTGTAAAACTTCAAGGAAATGCTGACCTGAAAAAATAGTTACAACTTGACTCAAGTTAGTTTTATGACACTCATGACTGTTACTGTAAATGTATTATATTTAGCATGTATGATACAATGTATTTGGCAGAAATTGAATTTTGAAAAAAGTTATCGTTGATTTGATTTAGTGCAGTACTTGATGCAATTGTTTATTACATATTGTGCAAGAACTTTGAATTGTACTTGAATTAGCAGAAATTTATTTTCAAGCTTTAAAAAGAAAACACAGTCAAATGTAATCATGGTCTTACATTTACAGTATCAATCTGGATTTTGGTTTGTCTATCTGTTTGTCTGTCCTTAAAATGTTACCTTTATCCATATCTTATAAACAATTATTCTGAGAAAACATTAACACTGTAAGACTTACCCTTATTTTACCTCTGTCGTCATTTGGATTAGAGATGTGATACAGAACACCATCAAAATCTGGAATAACAGGTGTAAAAAAAAAAATAATTACATCAGTTTATTTACATTTTATTGGAATTATGTTATTATCATTAAGACCATTGAGAATTTCAACATTTCTGGTATTTCCAGATTAAACACAAAACTTAAGGACTCACCTGCCACTGTTATATCAACAGTATCTGGTTTATTACTGAAAATAAAGACAGGAAGTAAGTAGAGGCAGAATGTACATGAAGGTTTTCAGAATAATTAAAAAGATGATTTAAGATATCTGATATGTCCCAAAGCTTTATCAATTATGTTTATTACAGCAATACGGTGCCCTTAACCAAGTGCAACAAAAGAAATATTGCATGCATAAAACAATTTTGATTTACAACTGGACATGTCTATCGAAATATCTCTAATAATTATGTAAACATCGTTTTTAGAGTTTTGTTGTGCTAATCACATTAAAGAAGTTGAAAAATCAGCATTGTCTTTTTAAATTATAAAGGCTCTATGGATTAATCATCTAATTTCACAAGAAAATAAGATTGGACCCGGTGAGTGCAAAACACGGAAGTCTCTGCGGAATAGGAAAATTCTCCTTACCCCGCTACTGCATTTTGGAATTTTAATGTCAGTGTCTCTTCTACAATTCTGTTGTTGATTTCCAGTAAAATCATTTTTAAACTATCGGAAAATCACCCCAAAAATCGTATTCTAAAACTTTCTTTCCTTGGGGTGTTACCATCTAACTTTTCACAGGAAGTTGATTCACGGAAAGATATTCTGATTGGTCAATATTCTTTTTTGCAATCAGCTCGTTCTTGTACTTATTCGTTGTGTATTATAGGATGCGGAGGCGGGAGGGGTCAACCAGAAATTAAGGTTCTTCCTGCGAGATCATTTAACTCTAAAGTACAAAATAGAAAAATGCATATTAATTCAAAAATTTGAATGAAATGAATTTGAAAACTTATGGTCGCCATTTATTTTTATTTCAATTTTGTTTCAAACGTCTCTTTTTGAAAAAAAAGTTTAAAAAATAGTAGTAAAAAAAATTATTTTTTTTTAAAAATTGATATCAAAATCAAACAATGCCAAATCCACAAAGTCAGGGAAGATAAATATCCTTCACCGAATAAAATATGTACGAGTTAGCTTTATCAGCCGATAGATGGCGATACTTTACGCAAGAAAGATTGTGATTGGACGATTTGTTTTGTGGTTCAAATAGTAGCGGGTGTTGAGTAGTCATGCAGGCATAGTATAACACCAGATTGTTTATATTTTACAAGCATTTTGAAAGCAGAGATGCCAAAGGTATTTTTGTTGTTGTATGTAAATGAAAAAAGTGATACTGAATATAATTTTTTGGTATTTTTTCGTGAAAATGGGGGATCGATGTAAAGTCAAAAGTTTGTTCATTATGTTTGGTTTCTCATCATAAATAAGATCTAGTTTGCAACTAATCATGGCTATTATATTATCAGATGGAGGGCAGATTGTCACTTTTGGCGATGTACGACGATATTATGAGGAAGTCCAGAGTGTTACAGGCAGGAGATGAAACAGGTGAACCACTCTCACCCTTCCAAAACGTTTCCCTTTGTTTGAATGTTAAATGTCATATAATTGTCATCATTAGCCCCTTCACAGTAACTGCGGTACTACACTTTTGCAGGGCAAAATAATAACGTTTGGCTAAGTTTTTGTTGATAGTTAATAAAATGACGTATTTTAAACAATTACTTCTACGTCATATTTCACCAAACTATATCATTCTGCCCTGCAAAAGAGCAGTACTGTACTCTACTAGTGAATGATTGATTTAACTCATGTATATAAAAGAATAATATTTCTTTTGATTAGTTTGGCGAATTAAGAGACAAAAATGTTTGCAACAGCTTTCTTTTTATGCTTGAATTTAAAGACCGGACAAAACCTAATACGTACATGTACCACAATGAACCCAAAGTGCAGTCTGGGTTCTGATCCTGGGTTCATTCAGGGTCTGCTTTCACAAATTTTATATCGCTCTGGGTATGCCTTGGATGTGCTCAGGGTCAGCTAGAGCAATTCCGGAGTTCGCTTTTTGCTCTCAAGCGGACACCGCTTTAATCTTGCGATCAGTAAGCCCCACCTTTTGTATATTCCAATACAAAAGTTTAATCGTAGAATCAATCTTTGTTGTTTTTGTGGTGATCAATACATGTATACGGTACATGTACATTTAAAGTGACAATATGGAGAACATTGATAAATTTTCCAGCATTTCATGGTACATTTGAGATAGAATTATTTGTTTGTCTGTTATCTAGACCTGACATATAGACTTATTAACTTATTATCATATTAATTATTTTTATCAGAATTTCGAAGATTTGTTCAGAACCAAGAACAATGCAGATACAAATGGCAAGGTTTAGAGGTGGAGGTCCAGCATCTCCAGGAAAGAATTCGTCAACTGGAGTCGGAAAACAGCGGGCTGACTCTCAAACTGAAGCATGCTAGAGGAGTGATAGAGGAAGAATTAGAAAAAGCAAGGGTCTTAGAACAAGAAAGAGATGAACAGGTATTACAGAAGGGTGAAACAGTATGTTTAACTTTTAGATAACTGTGCAACTCCAATGGTAATCCAATCATATATTTTAAACATAGACAAGAACAATGACCAACCTAGATCCAGAATTTTAAGAGAGACACTTGCTCCTAGGTTGTGCCATAATGAAAAGCGTTACTTTTTATATATTATTATCTCTTCTGAGGATTTTGTCTAATTGGTTTTAAACCTTCATCTTTTAGGAGCGGCAGATTGGACTGATTCGAGAACTTCTGAATGACCGCAATGGACGGAAAGACCTGAATGAACAAGAGAGAGAAAGGCTTTTTATGCTGAGTACAACTCATAGGTCACATCTGGAGGGCTCGCCATCTAAAAGGTAGAAATCAGCAGAACCAAGGTTTGATAGGAATTTGTTTCAACATGAGCTTGAAATTTACTTTCACAACTGATTTACCATAACAATAGTAAAATGCTAGGGGGATATGTAATTTTTTTCCTCACTGATTGCAACTGCCATGCCCTGCTTAAACCTGTTAAACAACCAAAGGAAAACGTAGTGATGGGGAATCAGAAAAAAATCAGAATCGATTATAGTTAATAATCGGCTGGGCATAAACGATTAATAATCGATTATAATGGAAATTCGAACTTTAATGAAATTAATATAGAAAAGTTAAAACTTATTAAGATTTTTGTCAGACTTTTACGAAAAAATCATTTACTTTCATAAAATAATAAAAAAAAATGTTAATTGAAATTTCTTTTTTAAAAAGTGGAAAATTATATTTTGTTTACTTTAAACAATATAGTAGTATTGAAACAAAATGGGATTTTTTTTTTTTTTTTATAAAGTCCATGCAATGGGTATTTTACTGATATTAGTCCCACCCTTCATTTAATGCATGTATTTATTTCTTAAAATAAGTTTTAATTATTTAGAATAGCAAGAAGTAAGACTTGTATTTCTGATTATAATTATGTTTAAAGATTGACTAAACTAATTATGTTTTCCTTTGTATAGTAAAACCTTGCAATATCACTGTTTCCTGGTTTTAGTCTAACCCTATATGTAATCATGGCTGTAAAAGTGTCAACAAGACACGGAATCCTTCCATGTTTTTCAACATTCATCACTACTTAGCTCAATAGGCTAACGTGTAAGAACAGAGAAAATTCGGATTGAAATCTGTACATACGTCAGCCAAATTTCTCTGTGCAACATTCCCAGAATTCCTGCACTACCCAATGTCCTTTGCGCGAATATTGCTGAATAAATAAATAAATAATAACGTAAAGCATATATCAGACTTTCAGTTTGTAGAAATCTTTCAAAGAAACAAGAAATAACTCTGCAATGTTTTTCGACAAAAAATGCACTAGTTCTATAGTTTCAAACAGAGGCTCGGCTGTCTCCGTAAGCTCCGACGAGCTTTGTGACGTCAGACGTCACAGCTAGTCGAAAAGGCTCGTGCGGCTTGACGTTCGAAGTGGCTGATCTCAAGTGTTTTTGATGGTACAACTGCGCTCGCCCCAACGGTCACACCGTAAAACATATTAAAATAAAAGTTTGACAATTTTATTTTTTTGTTAGCGGTGTCGTCTACATTTATTATGTAATCAATTAGTAGCATCGAAGAGCTTCTAACGACCGACAATCGATTGTCGGTGACAATGGTTCCATCACTTATAGATATACAAACACTTGTCACAAAATGATGTCCTCTCTTGTTTTATGTACAGGAAATCAGAAACTTCTCACATGGAAAGGAAACGGTAAACATTGTTGTGTGCCTGGCATGTTTCTCAAGTTTGGACAATGCCAAAAAATACATTTTCAAACTGCTTGTAGATGTACCTTTCTTTTCAGCAAAAAAATAGAGACTGAAATGCTTTAATCATGTTAATTCAAGCAGACCAGTGACTTGGTGCTTTTTTTCTTTAATAAGAAAATTACAGTAACTCTTGCCAGTGATTAATTAATGTATCATATCCATGCTTTTTAACAAGTGAAAGCTTATATAAAACTTTAACTGCCATATAAAGATAAAGAGCATGAAGAGGCTTTTCTCCCTCAGTTAATTTTATTTATTTTATGTGTGAGACTGACAGTATGCATGGATTTTGAGTAAAACTTTTTTCTCCACTTCTAAAACACCTTAGTCCAATTCCATAAAAACGTACAAAATTCAGGGCTATAGTAAAATGGCACTGCATGTATAAACAAAGCTGTTGCTTTTCTTTGAGACCTAAATAAATTATACAAAAAAGTAGAATTTTACAGAGTTTTAAATTCTAGATATTATGAAGTCTGATTTTAAAAGGTACATGCCAAAGAAAGCAAGGGGTTTTTAAACATGTATTTTATTTGAAAGTGGTAAGAATGATAGCTGTAATAGACTCCCAATACTGATAATGGCAGACCTATTTTTTCGTACACAGGCTGCGTACCATCAATGAGTCGGCCCATTCCATGTTATCAGATGATGAGTATGATAAGACGGAGGACGACCTACATACCAGTCGCCTCAGGAGTGGGCGGAAGTTCAAACGGCCATCGGCCCCACCCCTGGAGGAGGAGTTCCCCAAGAAAAGGAAAAGCGGGGATGAGGTATCCAAAGATTTTATGTTCAACTGAATATTTTGTAACAACCTATCCTAATGGATGGCTTAGGTTCTTAAAAAAAGATATTGATTTCTCATTTTATTTAAGGGTGAAAGAACAGTAAATACTTACTCTAACCCTGATTTCTTTTTTGTAAATAGACTTGGTCTCTCTTTGCAGAAAGACAGTTCTATCATCACCACGACAACGGTGACCATTGGAGCCGATGGAGCACCTGTTGCTGCGGAAACAGAAGTCAAGACCGTGAAAACTCTTAACAAGAGCTTCAGTGAACCAGCCCTCGACAAACACATGGCTGTCCCTGACAGAGATGCAGGTTTGTGTCAATCATTTAAATGGGGTTTACAGGCAAAAGTTCATTCATAATGATTTGAGACATATCTATGCAATGTCTGTAGAAAGGAAATCTAATATTATATCCATTGCTTTTAGTCATGTTAGTCAGGTCCATTCTACCCAAAACAGAACCTTAGACATGAAAACTAACAAGTTTACGCACTCCACACAAATGGCCATAGCATTAGCTCTTTGAGCCTTTGGCTCAGAAGATCTAAAAATTTGGATAAGCATCTAGGAATTTTTTTTAGTATTATCACCTAAATTTTAATCGGTAGAAGAAAATCGTACAAGAGGCCCATAGGCCACTTCGTTCACCAGAGAATCATTTATAATCCAATGTAACATATTCTTATAGACAGTGAACCAGAATCGGAGGATTCATACTATGGCACACCCAGGAATAACAACAACAGGAGGAAGTCCAGGGGAATTCTCAAAACTACACCATCTGAGTATGTATAACACAAGGGGAAATCTCAAAATTACACCATCTTGAGCATATATAACAAGTTGAAATTATTAACCTCTAGAATGACTAGATCTAGAACAATATGTGAAAATAGTATATTTATTGGTAAAAAATAAAATTTTCAGAAAATCATTGACGATCATTTGTAAAATCTTGATTAGGATTTTGTTCATCATCTTGCATGCAATGTACTTTAAAGTAAAAGTAGTCATTAAAACATTGAAATGGGAAGATAAGGTATCTTGGAAAAAAGATATTTTCATAGAAATTTCACCATTCTATTTTTACAGAACACCACAGTTACGTAAGGCCCATTCTGCCAGTAAAGGCCTTAACCGAGTCCATGTTTTTATGTCTAAGACAGTCATCAAACCTGAATCCTGTGTTCCCGTAAGTTTTATCTCCTACTGTTCTTTTTTTCTGCATCCAGTATACATCAGTCTGAGTCATTTAGAGTAAATATAGTAACAAGACGGCAAAAGCCAGAAGGATAGATAATAATGATAGGGTTAATTTGAAATTGTAGGTAATGACAGATTTTCTTGTAATGTTTTGTCATTTATTTTGCAGTGTGGAAAAAGAATCAGATTTGGTAAACTGGCAATGAAATGTAAAGGTAAGATTAAAGAAAGAAAGAAAAATTCCCTCAGGATTAGCACATGTATTTAAAATATTTACTTATTCTTACGCTTGAAGAGGTGGTAATAGAATAGTGAAAAATTAACATGATTGAAATGGGAAAGGCCTGCAGGGTCAACTTATTTACATAAAGGGAAGAAGAGAAGATAAGATCTTTTAGGAAAGAATCAGATCGTGTCTCAAAATATAATGTCAATGTTCAAGTTATTTTGAAATAAATTGCAAATGTTGACTTAAGTAAGTTTACAAGTGTAATCTTGAATCAAGCAGTTTCAGGTGTTCTCCAATTTACATCTAGAGTCCAGCAGTTGTAGATAGATGTTTTATAATTGTAGATTGTCGCTCCACCTGCCACCCAGACTGTAAGGATAATCTCCCCTTGCCGTGTATACCCCTAGCCCCTGGTACCCCTGGTGGCCACAAACTTATCGGGGTGAGTTCCTCTACTATGTGGACTATAAGGCTCTTAAATGATTAACTCCATGCAGTCTGTCTGACATAAAGTATGATTTTAATAGTAAGATATTATCCTCTGGGTAGCTACAGACCCTGTGCATGAGGAATATTTGCAAGATTTTTGTCAAAAAAAATGAATGTTTCTCTTTGAGGGTATGATTTCAGGACTTGAAAAGTTTAGTCCAATATGAAAGTGTTTTAATCCAGTTTTCTTTTATCCATTGTCAGGGAATCATTAGTGATTACGCCCCTCTGGAGAGACCAATGATTCCAGCTCTTGTGGTAATTTTCATCAAATTATCTACTGTAAACTAACTTTTATCCATGTGCAAGAAAATTTTTGCGAAAGTCTCGTCATTGTGAATATATCTCGCCACGAACCAGTCCTTAAAGTCTCTGTGTCTATTAACAGTAGATTAAAAAAAAGCTTGATCACAAAAATTGGGAGACATTTCTTTTAAATTTTTTTGAGAATGTGTCATATTCACATTGTAGGTACACTGTGTGAATGAAGTAGAGACCAGAGGACTCAGTGAAGTAGGAATCTATCGAGTCCCAGGGTAGGTATCACTCAGTTTGAGGGGAAAAATAGTGTTTTTTGTTTAGCCATAAAGGAGGCACATAATTGAAATAGTGTAAGTGTAATAAAAATCTCTGAGATGAAAATTCTTTTTTTCTTAAAGGTCGGACTCCCAGGTCAAAGATCTAAAGAAGGAATTCATGAAGGGAAAAGGTGTGCCAAATTTGGTAAGTGAATAAATCCCACTGAAGGATTTGTGACTTTTTCCTTTTGTATAACACTCTGGGGGAGGTTTAGTTCAGGGTGATATATTGATAATTTTTTGTGATATTTTAGTCCCATATTGATGACATCCATGTGGTCTGTGGCTGCCTGAAAGATTTCCTGCGAGGAATGAAGGAACCTTTGGTCACGTTTGGACTGTGGAAGGACTTTGTTAGTGCTGCTGGTAAATAAATAATTTTATCATTGAAGATGCATGCACAATTATAAATATTAAAACTGATGGTATTAAAATAAATAGTTTTGAGGGTATTGAAGATGCATGCACAATTACAAGTATTTAAACTGATTATTTTTAACAGACTTTTTTTCTGTGCCTTACAGAGAACAGGGACCAAGCCCTGGGTTTATCAGAGGTCTATCAGGCCATTAGCCAGCTCCCTCAGGCCAATAAAGACACCTTAGCCTTCCTCATCCTTCATCTGCTGAGGTACAGTCATGGGGAAATCACAGTTTATATTTTATATATAAGGAAGATTTTTCTTATGAATTGCATGTATGCTGTGGCATACATGTTAACTCTACCGATTTAGGTGGGAGTCTACCCCTTTTTTACTCCATTTCCCGCCTACCAATTTTATTCGTAAATCTACTGCTTTTCTTCACAAGTTTTGACCAGGAAGCATACAAACACTTTTTTGTACCGATTTGTACATAGATTTCAAGCACGTATTTGACAACGACAACAGCAGAAAACTCAGTGGTTACATTGGCATTATGGCCAAGAAAAAGGATAAACAGCATTTTTGGATTTGGATGAAAACATTTGACATCGTCTATAAAAGCACAGGAGCTAGCAAATTTATTAATAAAGTTAATAGAAATCACTCGATTGACCCAGCCATGAGGCACATCTCTACTTTCAGTTTCGATCATCGGGGGAAATCCGATTTATTTAAGGTGGCTCATTACATCCACAGTTTGTTTTAGATTTCAATACAGCACCACTTATAATGTAGATGTCAAATATCCAGATGAGGGTATTGATATCATAAATATTTTTTATAGAATTTTTTAGTTTTTGTTTTATTTTAGTGAAATGTTTTATTTCAGGTTTATTATTCACAGAATTTCTGAACTTTCAGTGCCAAATGATGGGCATCTTCTTAAGACAAGTACACACAGTGAAAATACCTCATAATACCTAATAATAATTTTATTAGAAAAAATAATTTTCTCCTAGAAAACAATTAATGTCATTATCTTTTTAATCTATGCACAAAACATTTTAAAAATGTGTTCTGAAGAGACAAGGAATGTATTTTAATGAATTACATGTGTCAAATTGAATGAAAAAAGTTTAAACGAAATGAAAAATCCAATTTAAAAAATATTTGGTATAAAACGTCCACTTTCAAGAGTTATCTTTCCTAAATAGCCAAGACTCAAAACACTATGGAACGTTGGACATTACATCTAAAATTCAGAATAAAGCTTTAAATTGCCAGAGTATACATTTAAATCAATAAAACAAATATATGAATTAACACCAACACAGTAAATAGCGCAATTAAATAAAATTTTAATTTCAACAAGGTTGTAGATTTTAACTCCATACATACATGTCAGTGATTGAAAGAGTTCACTGCATGCATGGCCATGAAATTGACATTACTTGTTTGGCGAAGATTTGACTGTTGCTTTCTTTTGTTTCTGCCTAAAAGCAATTCTTCTTGGTTTATGCATAATGAATCCGTTACTTTGTTTTCACTGTTTACAACCCCGCATGTTTCATCTATTTTTAAAGCTTTTAAAGGTCAGGGTCATATTATAGAGGTATCCATATAACTCGTCCCCTGAGCAAACCGGTCGACACAATGGAGGTTTATTTTTTTGTGTAGTACGTCATCAAAAAGTGGTGTAATGAGCCTCCTTAAGGAATGATAGGGACTAGTTTTAGATCTAGATTAAACTTTGTCATCATTTGTTGTGTTTGACAACTGAATGAACATTCAGAATTATTGCTTCTAGGCTATATCAGCAAAGATCACTCTTCAAAAGGCTAAGTAAAGTAGCCAATCAAAGCAAAATGATGAGAAAATAAAAAAATTGAATATGTGTAATTTATGTCAAACTTAATGTGTTTCTGTCTATTTCTTTGCAATAGATATTTAAGATTAATTATTGTATTTTCATTTAAGGCCATACATGATGTATATTACATGCACTATATCTTCATAAATCCAAGCGTAAAACAACACGCATAATGGTACCACTATTGTGGTCTGAATCTCCCTATTTTTCATCACAATAGGTTAACTTGTATGGCTGCGGTCGTTAAGCTCTATATCTGTTTATTCCAGGGTTGGAGATATTCCTGACTGTAAGATGCCGCTCAGTAACCTGGCCAAGGTGTTTGGACCGACGATCATAGGCTACTCCGTACAGGACCCGGAACCTCTACAGATGATCAGCGAGACCAAGTACCAGGCCATGGTAGATAACCCTCTCACCATACTACTTAATCTGTATCACTTGTATCTTGTAGCAAAGAATACATTTTTGGAGAGTAACTCTTACTGACAAAACAAAATAATTTCTGCATTTACATTCATTATTTGCTTTGATGAGGTAAAGTTTAAATGAAGCATTAGTGAGCTTAAAAGACATTATTAGAGAAGGTTAAATCATTCTTGCTTGTCATGTATTACGTTTATGTATGTTTGGTGTCTGTTTTCAGGTGATGGAGAAGTTGTTTCAGATCCCTGTGGATTATTGGGAGTCGTATCTGAATGTGGACGATGAGAACATCTATCCCAACCAGTACAACACACCACAGACACCCGAGGGATCAAGTGAGTCTCTAACACACCATTTTATCTCCCTCCCCCCAAACGGACATCTAAAGAATTTACAAGAAATTAGTCTAAAGAATTTATAAGAAATTAGACCTGAAACTCTGCAAACAGCATATTCAAACACATACTTTTTAAGCATAGGCTTGATGAAATTAGAAGGACATTGGTTTTTTTCCTTGTCCTTTTGAGTGTAGTTTACAACAATCAATAAAAGTTAAAAAAGAAAATGATTTTTTTCTTTTCGAATCTAGTGCCCCACAGCCGACTGGGTCCACTTCATACACCAGGGTCACATGACTTTAGAAGCAAGACATGGGGAAAGAACTCCTTCACTCCCAAGTAAGTACTGTGAGAAGGGATAGACAATGTTTCTGACTTCATTTATAAATGTTCAAGTCTTTAAATTTAGCAAAAGAAAAATCTTGACTTATGATTTTTTTTGTAAAAAGAAACCATTTCTTGGTGATTTATCATATGACAAATGATTTCCATTGATTTAAGTTGAATTGTGTATAGAGAAGATATATGTAAAAAAAATAATAATAATAAAAAGCTATGTATGTACATGTATATATTAAGCAGAATAAAAAGTAATAAATGTACTGTAAACATACTTATTTCCACGGGGTCATAGATTGGAAAAATCCAATTAGCCACCAAAAATTACATCAATTTATTGTATTATCCTTACATCTACATGGGTTGTTAATGCAGTTTTAGTATGCTGTGACAAGTTTCCTTGGAAAATACATAATATAAATAAATCCCATGAGGGGAAAAAGTATGTATACAGTATTTGAAAATAACAAAGCAAGGCAAGCTCAAAATACAGACTAGTGTAATATTTAGTCTCACCATCTTGTCACATCATAATACACCTCATCAACTAATAGAGCTTGTGCCAGCACAAGTCATGGTGTCATTTTTTGCTGTCTTTCATTCTTGGTAATTGTGTATCAGTTTACTCAAACTATTGCCAGTGTTCAAAACTGAGTATATTAATGTGATGGGAATTCTGTTCTCTCTTGACCAGGTTTATAAATCTGATTCCTTTGAAGATTTGTATCTGTCTTGAATAATAATCTTTTTGTTAGACTTAGTTTGTTTACTGTGTCTTTGTAGAAATGCAATTGTGATGTTTTTCTTTCCTTGAAATGTTTATATTTGAGAAAAATGAATGTTCAGTGTTAATTGAATGCAGGGTCCCATCTTTTTGGCTGAATACAGTCCACAATTTTTCTTCAGTTGACAATGTTGATGTTTTCTTACAAAATATTTGGTTTCACAATGAGGCCATCCCTCAAATAAAAGCTTGTCAACTTCTCTCCCAGTGATAAAATTCTTAAGGTGGCATGTCTGATTCGTTTTCCTAGTAATTAAATTTTTAAGGTGGCATCACTGGCATGTCAGATTCGTTTTTCCAGTAATTAAAATCTTAAGGTGGCATGTCAGGTTCGTTTTCCCAATGATTTAATTTTTAAAGTGGCATGTCAGATTTGATTTCCCAGTGATTAAATTCTTAAAGGTGGCATGTCAGATTCATTATCCTGCAAAATGCACGATCCACAATTTTCTGTATGGAATATTTTCTTTTTGGTGGTATAGATTGATTTTGATTGGCTTCATCTTTTTGGTGAAGATTTCAAAAAGTTCAGTATATCTGCTCCTTACTTTTGCTAGGATTTACAATATTTTTTATGCCTGATCAGCTTATGTAAAGATTTCTGAATAATCCAGCTTGTTTATGATGTGATGTTTTTATCTAAAGGTTTCACGTAGTAACAATATGTTTACATCATTTATATAGCTAGCATGGCTTGAGAAATATATATATACATGTATTCTTTATGTAGAAAATAATATCATCATTGCATATCCATGCTTGGCAGCTGTATGATGTATCCTATAATGTCATCTAATGTCATACTACTAGTATACTTTGTATATATACACTTACTCAGGTATTATAAAGTCTTGGTAGAAGGAGTGTATTATCCTACATGTATCTGTGTTAACTGCATCTCTGCTGCTTTGTCTGGGACCTGTTTTCTGTCGGTGTTTGTGTTTAGTGTGTTTCCTGTATGGTCAGTACTTTGGCCTTTGACCTCTGGTATCTTTGTAGTAAGGGCAAGAAAGGTCGCCTTCTCCCTCCTCTAGTTCCCATGCCACGGTCGGTCAGTGAATCCAAGATTTAAATTAAAAGGTATACCATATAAAAAAGAAAAATTTTAGAGGGTTAAATAAATAATGTAACAGTAATTTGAATAAATTGTGGAGGACTTAGTGACTACATTTTATTTATATATACATCCACATACATACAGATGAGGAAAGAGCTTGGCCTATGCAATTGAATTACTGTAAATGTACCGGTAACAAGTATTATTTCCTAAGGTGCTTGTAACATGAACTTTGATTGGTTACAGAGTCAGGTGTAAATTTCAGTGCACCCAACTTCAGCCGGGGGTAAATAAAAAGTGACGACACAATGCATACTTTTCTATGATAAAAACCAAATAACATGATGTCATGATGCATTGTAGTACATTTTTATCTTATTGATAGATTGAGACACAGTTGATTAGACTCAGATGTTTACAAAGAATTGTTATGGGTACATAGGAAATAAATTCGTCAGGTCCAATCAAGGGTGTACAGGGATTTATCCCAGGTTGTATTCCATACTCCCTTTAGCCTCAAGGTGTGTGGAATAAAACCCGAGGTAAATCCACGTACACCCTTGATTGAACCTAGATAACTAATAATATACAGACAATCTGCAGTTTTGAGAACAAGTATCAGACAAATTAAAAAAGAATAGATTAATAAATAAGGGATTTCCTGGAATATTTTTTGAGCTGTGCTATGTTGTGTACCAGTACATATAGTAACCGAAATTTGAATTCCATTTAATTAATGGTAAAAACAATTAAATAAAATGTTACATCAAAAATGTCATTTCATGTCATTGATTTGTAAATACATAATGTTTTTGGTTTTTTTTCATTTAGGTTCTCCAACAAAAGTAATCACGTCACTAAAAAGCCAAGTCATTTCTTCTCCTCCCCAAAACTCAACTGAGCCGGATTTAACATCAAGTGACTTGCAGCAACATTAAAATAACATAAAGAAGTTCACGAGTCAAATTTTAGAGCTTCATGTATAAAAGAATGTCTAGGCAAGGTCTACATCAGAACATGACAAAAAAATAAACCACGAAGGTTTTTGGTGGAAATTCAACTGGTAAAGAGTATCTGTAGAGAGCTCTATATTCTACATCCTTGGGTTTCACTCCATTCAAATGTAAATATTGTAGACGAGGTATCGTATTGTAGTGTAATAAATTGATAATTATTATTAAACTGCAGTTTGTGTACATATGTTAATAACCCTTTTTGGTCTACAAAGTTTGTTTTCTTTTGTGTATATTTTTTTGTTTATTTTTGTTTGTTTTCCCCAATTTTCACCTTCAGGTCGCCTAGTATGTCAAAGAAATGATTTTTTTAATGAAATATTATAATTTATATAAGCCTGATCTAATTATCCATTGCAGATCATTGTTCAAAATTTGATATGATTTTTTGCTAAAGAAAAGATTGCAAATTTTTTTTATTGAGGGTTTTTTTTTGTCATGGATTAAGGAATAAAGGGAAATGAATGTTTAATTTAGGCTTTGTATATTTACAGTGTATGTATTTATTTATCAATATAAAATCAAGAAAAAAAAACCTGTGTATAGTGTCTAGTTTTATTTACATGTAAATATTTTCCTAATTAGTTTCTGAATCAAATTCTTACAAAGTCATAAGGTATTAATTAAAAAAGAAAATTAATTAGTCTGGAATCATGTTGTCAATGAATGTTTTTATATTAGCAAATATTCCAGATGTATGGGAATATGATTTCATATCTTTCTTTTAAACAACTTAAATACTGCTTTTTTTTCCAGATACAAGTATAAAACTCTATACTGTGTATAGATTTATACCTAGTACATATAATCTATGTTAACTCTGTACATAGGGTCTGCAGTTTCTTATTTCGACTGTATACCAACATGGTGATGTTTATAAATATTGGAAAATATAGTCATACAAATTGAGCCAGAACAAAAAAATATCAACATATGATATGCATAAGAATGACAAATAGATATTATTTTTAAAGATAGGCTACTGGCATGGATGTAGGTCTGTTTGACATACTATCTTTTCTCCCTTCTTTTCTTCATTTCTATTTTTAAACCACAAAACAAACTGCAGATTGGAAAAATATGATGCGTGAAAAGAAATGTATTTTGACTTGAATTTTATGAACTTTTTAAAAAAAGATTTTATCTTTATTGTCAAATCTGAAAATGAATGAAATAAATATTACCTGGAAGTATTTAAAGATTTGCGTTTGATTTTTGACTTCATTATTAAAAGTCATGGAAGGATATTTATGCCCCCCTTCAAAGAAGGGAGTGCATACTGCCTTGCAGCTGTCTGTTGGGCAGTATGTCAGTCTGTCAGTCCACCACCAGTTTCTTTGCAGAGGTTGCACATACTGAAATGAAATTTGGTATACATATTTATCATGAGAATATCTAGAGCTAGTTCTGTTTTGGGTATGATCGAGCCATTTTTCGACAGAGTTATGCCCCTTGGACTTAAGAAAAAAAATTCCAATTATTTGAAGTTTCTGTTCATTTTCTTCACAACCATTGCATATATATACCGAAATAAAATTTTGTATACAGATTCATTATAAGAATATCTAGGTCGAGTTTTGTTTTGGGTACAATGGAGCCATTTTTGTCAGAGTTGTGCCCCTTGGATCTAGAGAAATTTTTATTTGCAGTTTCGGTTCATTTTCTTCGCAGTGCTTGCACATATTGAAATGAAATTTTGTACACAGATTTATATGAATATGTCAAGTTCTGTTTTGAGTACGATTGAGCCATTTTTGACAGAGTAATTCCCCTTGGACTTAAAAATTCCAATTATTTCATGGAAGGGGGGCATAAGTATTTTACAAACATCACTTGTTGTCCGGTGTAAGTTGTATACTGCGCAATAAAAAAACAAGAGGCCCAAGGGCCTTGAATCGCTCTTCTGATAAATTGTACAATCTATCACTTCTATGAGAAGCTTTTCCTTCGCCAAGCGCTCGGCACTTGAAGTGAAAGTCACTGGTCTTTCGGATATGACCTTAAAAACGTAGGTCCCGTGTCACGGTAGGCGCTGGCACGATAAAGAACCCTCACTGCTCAATGGCCCTGAGTGCCGAGTATAGGTCTAAATTTGAAGCCCTTCACCGGCATACGGTGACGTCTCCATATGAGTGAAAAATTCTCGAGAGGGACGTTAAACAATATACAATCAATCAATCAATCTATTAGAAGCCTCCAACTCTATTAGTATCATAAGACCCAAAATGCATTAACTTCAAGTTTGATAATATTTAGCAAGTTAAGACTGAAGATATAATATAAGTATGAAATACCATAAGTAGGTCACAGTGACCTACCTTTTGATTGAAATTTTCTGAGAACTCAAGATACAGTAATTGACAAAGACTGATGATTCTAATTTAAAAGGACCTGAGATATTCAAAAGTTGGTCACCATGACCTGCATTTTGGTCAACATTCTCTGAAAACCCAAGATGCATCATCTGACGAAGTTTAACGATTCTAAGCCAATTAGTACCAGAGATAATTAAATATAGCCATCAAATGTCAGAAGTAGGTCACAGTGACCTCCTTTTTAGTTGACATTATCCAAAAACCCAAGATGCCTAAACTGACAAAACTTGATGATTCTAAGCCAATAAGTACCTGAGATATTCAAAAGTAGGTCACCATGACCTACTTCTTGTTGGACATTCAATGAAACCCTAAGATGCCTCAACTGACAAAGTTTGATGATTCCAAGCCAATAAGTACCAGATATAATTAAATATAGCCATCAAATGTCAAAAGTAGGTCACAGTGACCTACTTTTTGGTTGACGTTCTCAGAAAACCCAAGGTGCCTAAACTGACAAAGTTTGATGATTCTTAGCCAATAAGTGCCTGAGATACTTAAATATAGCCATAAAATGTCAAAAGTAGGTCACTGTGACCTACTTTTTGGTCGACAATCTCCGAAAACCCAAGATGCCTAAACTGACAAAGTTTGATGATTTTAGGTCAATAAGTACCAGAGATACTTAAATCTAGCCACAAAATGTCAAAAGTAGGTCACCATGACCTACTTTTTGGTCGTCACTCTCAGAAAACCCAAGATGCATCAACTCACAAAGTTTGATGATTCTAAGCCTATAAGTACCGGAGATACTTAAATAAAGCCATAAAATGTCAAAAGTAGGTCACCATGACCTACTTTTGGTCGTCACTCTCCAAAAACCAAATATGCATCGACTCACAAAGTTTGATGATTCTAAGCCAATAAATACCTAAGATACTTAAAAATAGCCATAAAATGTCAAAAGTAGGTCATCGTGACCTACATTTAGGTCGACAGTTTTCAAAGACTCAAGATGCATCTACTGACCAAGTTTGATGATCGTAGGTCTGAAGGTAATCAAAAAATGCCTTTTAAACAATTTGAAAACAAATGTCAACAAAATTCAACAAGAGACCCAGGGGCCACATCGCTCACCTGAGCAATTGGCTAGGAAAAAGCACATATCAGATCAGAACTGAAAGTTTATTGGGGGGGAGAGGAGGGGGCTTGAATTTTAACCCCCCAGGGGGTCATGATTTGAACAAACTAAGGATGATTCCCTATAAATATCACTAAGCATGGCTTTGAAGTACTTGAAAAGAAGATTTTAAAAGGTTTCCTAATATATTCCTATGTAAAACTTTTATCGGTCATTTGGCCCCACCCTACCCCCGGGGGGGTCATGATTCGAACAAATTTGAATCTACACAACCTGGGGATGATTCCACAGGAGTTTCATCTTTCCTGTCTCGATGGTTCTTGAGAAGATTTTTCCTATATATTCCTATGTAAAACTTTGATCGGCCATTTTGTCCCCATCCTACCCCGGGGGTCATGATATGAACAAATTTGAATCTACACTACCTGAGGATGATTCCACATGAGTTTCATCTTTCCTGGCCCAGTGGTTCTTGAGAAGAAGATTTTTTAAAATGCCATTATTTTTTCTCTAATTCATGATTATCTCCCCTTGGAAAAGGGCCTGGCCCTTCATTTGAACAAACTTGAATCCCCTTCACCCCAGGATACTTTGTAGCAAGTTTGGTTGAAATTGGCCCAGTGGTTCTTGAGAAGAAGATTAAAATGTGAAAAGTTAACGACATTACAACGACAACCACGATGACGACAGACAACGGACAAATTTTGATCAGAAAAGCTCACTTGAGCCTTTGGCTCAGGTGAGCTAAAAAGTAGGTCACAGTGACCTACTTTTCCATAAATATGTTTTAAGGTCCCAAGATGCATCAAAGTACAAGATTTGATGATTCTAAACCTCCCAGTGTCTGAAATAATGGGATTTAATGTTTTTAAAAGGATAAGTCATAAAGTTCAAAAAGTAGGTCACGGTGACCTACTTTTAAGTTGACATTGTTCGAGGACCCAAGATGCATCAACTGATAAAGTTTGATGATCATAGGCCTTAAAGTGTCCAAAATATGCCTTCAAATCAATTTAAAAACAAATCCCCGCAATATTTAAAAAGTAGGTCACCGTGACCTACTTTTGAGTTAACATGATGTGAAGTTGTAAGATGCATCACCTTACAAGATTTGATGATCCTAGTCCTTATAGTAAGCAAAATATACAGGTTTTTATTAATTGTATATTTAGGTCAACTTTGAAGTGACCTTGAGACCACGCCCTTTGCCCCAGGGTAATTCCCCATGCAAATTTAAATCTTCGACATATCCTGATCCTTGTATGTAAGTTTGGTGAAAATCTGCCTGGTGGTTCTGGAGAAGAAGATTTTTTAGCAACCAGTACTTTTGGTTTTGTTTTCCTGATTATCTCCCCTTGTTTTATGGTCCCAACCCTTATTTTAGGAAAAATATTAGCCCTTGGGCCAAGGATACCCTGTGACAAATTTGGTACTGATTGGCCAAGGGGTTCTTGAGTTATGGCTCATATTCTAAAAAGTTTACGCACACCGCACAAATGGCCATAGCATTAGCTCTTTGAGCCTTTGGCTCAGAAGAGCTAAAAAGATTATTTTTATCTATTTTAAGAAAGTGTGCTATATGTTTTTTTTTTTTTATTTATACAAAATTTTATTAACAAAGTGAATGGGATTGGGTAGCAGGCAAAGCCGATTTTAGTCCTCTCCCTACAAGGTCAAGGTGAGCAGGCACAACATATAGGTATGAAACTAAATAGACAGAGTGCTATATCATGAACAATGCATTTGAAGATCTTCAAATAATTGATATCTTGACTTCTGAATTGAATGACTTTGTCAGATGAACAATGAAACCAAACACCCAATTGAAACATGCAGCCTACAATCAGACAAAGGGGTCATTGGAAGGAGACGAAGCATACTGTTCCAAAACTCCTCATAGTTCTAAACTAGATTTAACAAGGGTACCACAAGACAAAGCAAAGCATACTATTCCAAAACTCCTCATACGGCTCTTAGTTCTAAACTAGATTAAACAAGGGCACCACAAGACAGAGCATCCCCTCACAAAGAGCAAACTGATCCCAACTCTAATAAGGTAACTTTCATTTTGTACAGCACTAACTCACTCACCCATAAATGATCCAACATGATCATGACTATACGCCCTCCAACTCCATTGCGAGGAATAGAAAAAACTTAAGTCAAATATTTTATGATTTTATTTTCTATATAATATAAACAAAAACAAGCAATAATAAACTAAATAAACCAACAACTGTATACATAACAAAGGTCACTGATTAGAAGATATGCTGATTAAGAGTTCTGCCAGGCGTACTCCGAGGGGCCAGCGGTCACCATCTGATGTGACAGCCACTCGATACCGTCCTAGATCCGCTAAGCGTACTCCGGGGATCCGGCGGCCACCATCTGACGTGACAGCCACTCGATACCGTCTTGAAGCCCGAATCCACTCTTAGCATCACAGGCCTGGATGTGCCAACTCCGATTACAGCACAACTTAAAAAGTCCAAAGTTCTCCGTGATTGACTCGATGCTCACACAACTGTCCACATCCTGTAATGTGGAATGGACTCTTGTTTAGCTGGTAGTAAATAAATGTACATTTTTCATATTTGCTGATCACCAATTTTGGTTGTGTTCCAGGTGGAGTTAGGTCACAAAATTAGATGGTAAAAGAAGTTTCATATCTTACTACCCATAAAAGAGGGCAATGCAGTTCTTTACAAGTTAATATTTGAAAACGATTTAGCCAAAGTCATGAAATTTTCTCAACACAGTGAGCTATAGAAATTAATCTAACTACAGCAAACCTCCCACCACCCCATATACACAAAAGAAAAGCTATAGCAATGATAACATAAAATAAGACAGTCAATGAACTACCAGAAATATTAAACTACTAAGTGAATAAGGCAACTTTATCAGATCAATGCTATTTTATTTTTCGACAAAGTTATGATAGTATTAACCTACCACCATCAAAATTGAAGTTCCTCTCTCCCTCTGATTATACATAAAATAGCTAGATCAAATAATAACAGAACAACTGACCTGTTTATTGGCAAAGATGAGTAAGGAGGCTTCTTTGAGCTCTTTTTCCTGGACAAGTTTAGCCAGCTCATTGAAAGACTCGGCAAGACGTTCTCTGTTACCGCTATCTACCACAAAAATTACAGCTACAAGAGGAAAAAACTGATTAATGACATGTAACGGGAGAGGAGAAAAATGCAGCGGACCAGACTGGGCCCCCTGAAACTCTGGTCAGGTGCTCTACCAACTGAGCTATCCGGCCACTGGCAATCAAACCCGGCTGACTGCCCACAGATAGCAGGGGATCTAAAATCTCAGCAAATTCTATAGTAGACCCCATGACCTTGTTTGTAAATTCTACTATCTGGCTGTTAAGTTGTAGGTTGACCATGGGACACTGTATTTCATACAAAGTGAAAGACTGTTCTTCAAATGGAATTTCCTTGTTTTACTCAATTGTGACAAAAATCACATGCTTCCTCCTCTATGGCACATGATTCCATCTCATGTGCCTTTAGAGCCCTACTTAACTGCTGTAAGTTTGTAATCTTCATAACTACTAAATAAAATAGTTTTTTAAACAGAAGATGTAACAGATTTGGCATCTTCGCTAGCCAAGGGTTTCTGATACGCTACTCTCCTCATAAACCCTTGGCCTACGGTGTTCATAGAAATCGGGATTTTTTTCCAGAGTTCTGATTGGATTTCAGTACACCCAGGTCGACCAATCAGCAATTGTTTTTTGTAAATGATGATATTTGCGTTTGGGATACATCTTCACTCTTTAATCTCGGAAATGAAAAACGCAAGTAAACAACGATCCGTAAGATAACATTCAATTCTTTGAATAGCCATGGTGTCATCCAATATCTTCTAAATATGTGATTAAGAAACTGTATATTGAAGCTTCAGATTTGTTCTACAAATAATGAATAAACATAACTCAATTACTGCTTCTTAATTATTTTTGAAAAATTTAAATTTGATTAAATTTTTTTTAACACGTGTCTTTATTTCTGACGATGACGCAATCTGTGCGTACCTGATAGATTCGAGATCACATGACGGAAAACAATCCCGTCTTTTGACTTCACAGTATGCCAAGGGTTTATGAGGAGAGTAGCGTATCAGAAACCCTTGGCTAGCGAAGATGCAGATTTGGTAGGACAATAAACACTTTATATTTATTTCTAACTCAAACAATGAAAATTGTTAGTAAAAGTGATTTCTATTTATACATGTAACAGGAGGGGAAAGTGTCGGACAGACAGGGACTCGAACTAGGGACCTCCTGCAAACTGTGCGGGTGCTCTAACCACTGAGCTACCAGGCCGACTTACCCAATTTGGTAATTTTACTTATTTATCATGTATCTTTCTCACTAGTTGAGCTCCAGATTAATATCATTGAAGGAAGCCTTTCTAACCCCCCTGATGAATCACCTTGAGTATTGAAGAAGTAGTGTTTCCAGAGTGGGCGGATCTTCTGTTGTCCTCCCACATCCCAGATCGTAAACTTGACATTTTTATATTCCACAGTCTCCACATTAAAACCTAAAAGTACAAGCAGAGCAGCATTAACTATTAGACCTTAATGGAGAATAGTGTCTTTGAAAAACTTATATTGTCATCAAACCCTCATCTATCTTGAATAAAATATCAGTGGTGTCAAAGATGAAATGAATTTGGCAACTTATTTCTTTTTTCTGACTTCTTCAGAACCATGCAACAGATGTACCATTTGCCACGGGTGTAATATCCTCCTCTCTCAAATTTTGATATATTTTTTAAAAAAAGAACATACTAAATATTGATCCCCCCACCCACCACCGCATGTTTTCCACCACCCCTTTTGCCCTCAACAATAAAGGACAATTTTTAAATGGGGCTATTAAATTTTTAAAACAATTGTCTATCCATATAAGATTGTCTGTAGGTTTAAAATGATGAAAACAAGAACTATATGAACTCTGAACCTATGGTAGGAATGGTGGTGATGAATTCGTTCTCCTTCAGTTTAAACAGAATACTGGTTTTTCCTGCATCATCCAGGCCTAGAATCACAACTCGCATCTCAATCTTTGGTCCAATGTGAACTCGGTTGTCCTAAAAATGAATGAACTTGCTTATTCTTTAGAAAAACATATACCAGTATAAAAAATATACATATATATACACTAGCTTTAATACTCTTTTTGTAACTTTTAGACCGTAATGATTTTGTACCAATCTTAAACTTGGTTTAACAATCACATTGTAGAATTATTTATTCACAATTACCCATAACAAAATAAATAATAATACTTTCTGTGTATAAACTTAAAGAATTTTTGATTAAGTGAAGAGCTAGTTTATATTGAACCTCATAACAATGAATGTGCATTTCCTTGTTTCTGGGACTTAGAAGTTCTAAAACACATTAAGAATGTAGTAAGACCTTGGTGAATGTGATAGGAATGTTAGGATCTAGTGGCAGCTGGTCTGGTATGTCTGAGAATTGCTGCTGCTGTTTCTGTATCGTGTCCAGTAATGTCTGTACGTCGTGTTTGGCCAGCAGGACTTTCGTGTCATCCTGAAAGCAATTTAAACAATATTTTACATAATATACAGAACATAACAAAATGAAAATATTTTATTACCAAAAAATATCGACAGTTTCTTTTCTAAAACAGTTGCTGGTCTGATATTTTTAAGGATGACATGATTGTCATTTTGCAATATTAAGTGCAATATTGTACACTTGTATAATAAGGAATCTACAGTATAATTATCACATTCATTAAGATTACAATACATTTAGAAATACAAGTAAAACTTTAATAAAAGATTATTATGAGTCATCAAATGATGTAAATGTGCTTTACTGTACTTCTTACCGGTATGTGTCTAAGACACTTGGGAAGAAAATCAGATCCAAATACTGTAAACCAACTTTTATTCGCGTTGACTACATTTCGTCATTTAACAGGGATAAACTAGTTCACAGTGATACATCTTCACAATCCAGCCTTTTTTGGATCTGTTTTTACTAGACACAGAGACTTGAAGGACCAGTTCACGGCAAAAAATATTCGCAATGATGAATAAAAGTTGGTTTACAGTTAAGCCAACCGTAGAAATCTGAGTGTCACCTGTTGCAGTGTCCCTTCACACTGGTGACAGACGGCGGACACCTGGGACAGAAGTGTGGCCATGTCTTCCTGCTGCTGCCTCAACATACACAGCTTCTCACGGATGTGAGCGTCCACCGTCGTGAACGCGATCACTTCCTGTCGATTCAGAGCGGTACGCAGCTCATCAAAGTGGGACTTGATTTTTTCTCTGGCTAGTTCTGCTGTTCCCTGAACCTGGAAAAATTGGATTTATTCTTGGATAAAAATCATATCCAGCTAAAAATCATGGGAGATCCTATATTTATACTGCAGACACAAAGACTATAGAATGAGGAGTCTGTTACCCACCCCTTGAACACCACTGATTCCATCATCATTCTGAACAACCTGTGCACCCCCTTCAACCTGCTGAATGGTTTGACCCAGTTTCCTGGCAGACTCTGCGACTTCCTCTCCAAATGAACGGATGTGAATGACAGCGCTGGTAATGGATCGTCGGACGTTCTCTGCCTCCGTCTCCAGAAGAGTGTGCTGATAATATCGGAATAGTGGGAATTTAAAATTGACATCAAATGAAAAGTCTGTTATCTCTTTGTGAAGCATACCAAAATGTCTGCGAGTCAATGCTTAGTAATAAGTTAATAATACCTCTGCTCGGATGTGAATATATGCCCTCATGTGAATTTAATAAGTTCACTTTGAGATAGTGAATTTGTACAAAAATGTATCCCTCTATATGGCAAGCCTCAATAATAAGTGTGCTAAAATTTCAAGCATTTGTGATGTGTATACTGTAGTTGCTGAGAAAACTTTGACGGAAATTTGTTACAGACAGACACTCAGACAGACACACAGAAACACAAGGGTAAAACAGTATATTAATGTGATTATTCAGTGCATTGTTCCTAGTATTATAAGAAAATAAAGAAAAAATAAAATTCGATGCAAAGTACGGACAATGCGTACCCTGTGCTTGACATGTCTTCCATAATCCTTACAGATGTAGCACATCAGGGGCGAGTTTTTACATTCCTCCTCTAGACAAGCAAACTCCACCAGATGCATGGGGTGGAAGGAACACTTCGGATTCTCTCGGGGTTTTTCTGATATTGGAACTCTTTTGTGTTTTGTGAGGGTTCTGGTTGAGTGGGTCTGTTCTGAACATTCCACACATAAATGGGTGCAGCACACCACGCAGAACACAATGGCAGTATGGAGTTCATTCTCATCACAAGCAATGCCAAACTAGAAATCATAATAACATATTGTTTACTAACATACAGATTTAAAGCATAAAAAAATAATGATTTACAGGTAAGGTTAATATTCATGTAGTTGCACTCCACTTATTGCACACATGTGCTTTCATTATTTAATTGATAAACACAAAAAAGAAACACTATATAATTTACCATGTTTACTGAAAATGTACTTCAATTTGAAAAATAGAATCTCAATATAACACCTAAAGTAAATCATATGAGGCTATTGAATGTAATTTATACAGATTTTTAAAGATACAGTGAAGTCGCCAATTCCGGGTCGTCTCCTATTCCGGGTCACTCGTGTGTATTTTATGCCATATTGTTAAAATTTAAGTGCAAAAAACTTAATGAATACGCTGATCATGAAGAATTGGTCTTTCTATCTGTAATTAATTAAAAAATTTTGAATAGCAACTCTAAGAGAGCATCCGACAATCGTAATTCTGAAACGCGCGCTTTGAAGACAGGGATGTTTCTGCTTCGGTGACGAGCTACTTTCGTTTTTGTTCGCTGCAGCAAGACTGGTATAAAAGTTTTAGATAAATTATAAGAGCTCGAAAGTATGGCAAATACATTTGGTTTTAACTCAGAAATCAATCATAATGATAGCTGCTCAAATAAAATTATTATTATTAATAAATCAAACTATACTAGTTTCTCCAATTGCGGTTCACGTAATCTCGTGGTATGAAACATGTCAAAACTCAATGTACAAAACCAAGTGACAACCGTGTATTTATCTTGATTATTAAAAGTATTCTAAGTGGAAAATATTTTACAAAAAAATTAATTTGAGTTTACCCTTCAAATGCATTTTTTTCTAATTATAAATTACTGTGTGTTATTTTAATTTTTTTCATTCTGCAAATTACAATTCGTTTTGTTGCAATTGTTTTAAAAATAATTTAAACATATTTCTGAGGTTGTTGACTTTTTTCCAAGCTGTATGAATTTCTTTATGTTTCAGCATCATAAAAATCGTGTTCCGAAACGATCCATGAATATTACAAGACCGTGAAGTCACATGACCCGGAAATGGAGAAAATGATTCGTAACTGGGAAAGCTAAGCCTCGCTGAAATATGTCTGTAAATATTGTTTCCGTGTAGCTACTTTGAAAACAAAAAGGGTTTTGGATGACTCGCTGTTTGTCCTTTCAATACATATATTGCATAAAATATAAATCGAACAGCTTTGCAAAATATCAACGAAATTCCCAGACGTGACCCGGAATTGGCGACTTCACTGTATATATCATTTAAAAATCCCAATAAATTCTTCAAAAACTTATTTTATTGGCTTACTTGTCTCTCTCTGGCTAAGCTTTCCTCTGAGATATTTGTCTTGCTAGTGTGACTTGGAACTGGGTACTTGAGTTTTTCTAAGAGTTCCAGGAGAGCGAAGTTTTTCTTCAGACCCCAGACTCCAGAATCCCCGATCTCCGTGGGTTGTCGATCAAACGGACAGTGGAGCACGTTGCCATTGAGTGGAATCCGTGTCAGGCACTGATGACAAACGGTGTGACCACAGACTAAAAGTCGAGGGACTTTGTCACCTTGGAAACGGAAAACTTCATTGCAAACTCTGCATTCCAAGATAGTCTGAAAGCATTTAGGAAAGAATATGATTTCATTAATCAGCTTGAATTTTAATTGAAAATACCAGGGAAAATATGTTATCGCACAGGTATTTGGGTCTTGGTTCATACATATGTATGTACCTTAGTGATTTTTTTATATATCAATAAGGTTAATACATATTTTATTAACCAAGACCCAAGTACATAATTAACGTTATGTGTTATATTAATATATATATCCTGTTAAAAATCTATTTAAAATAGGGATATCTAAAATAAAAATTCCATTCTATAAATCATATTTTCACCTTAAATGTGCCTTAAATTAAAATCAAAGAAATAAATAACATATATGTCTCTGATTAAAATATAATTCTAAATTTAACAATAAATTTAAAATGCAGTTCGAATTTCCTCGAAATAATTTTTAAGTTTTTAGGCACATGACAATAATTCAAAAAAGTAACACATCAGAAAGGTTCTTTCATGATTACATTATCTGTTGACTCGTCACTTGAACGCCCGCCTGTCACATAAAGCCCAGCACTGGGCGATGTTCCACAAGCCATTTGACATCCGGAAGTCCAAATCTGGCCAGTGCTCTGTGTAATTCACCACCAGTTAATTCGGTCCGTGGCGTTTTCACAATTCTATGTGTATTATTGGCTTGTATGCTATATTTTCACTAAGATAATTCTAAATAAATATTTATTAAATGAAGCAGACAATTTTCAATGAATTTAAAACATGTAACAATCCTGGATATAAGAAAATGCAATAGAGGCCCAAAAGCATCGCACTGGTGGACCTATTTCTTCAAAAACTGAAAACAAAGTCATGTGTGCAGACAAAACAGTCGTGATTGACGGTTTCACAGGTAAACTTTGTAAATGTAAGGTTATATCTTATATATTTGATCATATTACATGATATATTTTCAAATATTAAGGAGGAAAATACATAGATTTTTATTAGACTAGGCTTTAGTTAACATGCATTCGAATTTCCTCTCTCCGAAGACATATAAAAGCATGGGATTTATATGTGTCTGCTCTCTCCTTGTGACAATCATTACAAAGTGACACTATCTATAAATGACATTTGATTACAAGGAGTCTTAAGGTAGGTCCCTACTCGTAGAATTAATTGGATAATGGTGCAATTTTTGTCCTGATTTACATTAATAGATACTTTATCTACTTCAAAAGTACAAAAAGTAGATAGATAATCGATATTTTTACCGAGATAGGGTGTGAAACACTCATGTACCCTCTTGTAGAAAAAACAAAATCATCACTGTTATAAAGAAGGTCTACATTTTATGTCATAGCACATGGCAAATAAATTCTTTTGAACATAAATTACACGGATAAGGATAATATTTAATAATTTAGGCTACTGTACACATTTCTGCTTAAAAATAAGAAAATATTGAAGAATTAATCTCATTTTACTAATAAAGTAACAGAGCTCAAAACTCAAATAAAGCTCTCTATTAAAAAAATTAATTTGTTTACCCTGATTTTTTTGTCTTTATTTATAGCAACCAATGCTTGATGTATCTTATAAGCATGATTAATGTATAGGTCATCTGTTTTTTCACCGAGATATGGGGTAAAGCATACAGGTACCCCCATCGCAGTTCAATAGCTCAAGCCTTTTATGTTGACAAAGATATTTATAAATCAGCTAAAAAGTTAAATATTCTTTTTAAGAACAATTTTATCATTATTTACACACCCTTTCCTAACCACAAAAAAAAATTTTTCTTTATTCATTATATACTGTTTTTAATTATAATTGAGTACCCGAGTTCGTATGTAGATAATTTGCCGTCAAAAACGAAAGTGGAAAAATCCCATCTGCACATCATACAAATTGTGCATAAATGAAAACAATAAACGAAAAGTTTTATTTAATGACATAATAGCAAATTATTCACCATGTTTTCTGTACACATGTGTCAGAAATATTTGAGATGTACCAATGCAATCGTAAACGTCTAGTATCAGTATAACCTCCTAGGCAAAAAATATACCGCATCTGAAATGCATGTCCCGCATTTGACCTCGCGCTTGTGTTTTAAATCGATTCAATTTTCTGCTACATACTGTATGAATCTCAATCCTTGCACAAAAATACCCTCAATCATCTTTATACACCCCTCCAACATTTCTGTAGACGTTGTTTAAATTTTTGCTAATGTAATATGTACCATAATTTTTAAACCGAAAACGGCAAAACGTTTTACCACGAGTAGCCCCCTACTTTAATTGTGTATACAAAAACAAAAGCAGAAAAAATGTTACTGCAGCCTTTAAAATGATTAAATCCTACATGTACTTTGAGATATTATGTACAGATTGTTTAATACTGACTATATATATACTTGGTATAGACAATAAGGATTAAATAAGCGATGGTTTCAGCTTTTCTATCTCCAACTTTCCTTATTTCTGGAGTAATAATTAGCTATCACCTGCATCTGTTATTTACTTTTCCAGACTTTTTTCCTATACTCAAGATCATGCCACAAGTATGATCAATTTCTAAACTGAGATAGGCTACTGACAGATATGTTGATCATACAGGGATTTTAACAACCTCTGTAAAGTCAGCAATTTGTAAATATGATTGTTTTAATGATCTTGTTGGCACCTATGATAGATGTAACCTATCACTGGGTCATATTTTGGCTTAATTATTATAATTGTTTCATACCAATTGTTAGGCCTTTATTTGAATACTTAATTTGACTAACTTTAAAGGAATATTCTGTCTATCTGTTTAGTACATAGGGCTCACTGCAGGTGTGATAGACCAATAGGGAATGCTTACTCCCATTGGGCACCTGACTCCACCTCTGAATTTTCTGGAGGTCTGTGTCTTTTGATATGTTCTAAAATGTGTTTTTGTTTGTAGAATTTATTGTTACAAATGTAAAATCACATTTTTATTTGGGGGGGGGGGGGGGGGGGGGG
>PRKT01000246.1:502512-514048 GCA_003671525.1 Saccostrea glomerata | reverse complement strand
GGGGGAGGGGGGTCAAATTTTCGAGGTTGAGAGAGAAATATTGGTTTGTGGTGATTTGATTTGATTTTGTGGTTGGATAAGTGTTGAGCAGTAATGCTGATTTGAAATTTTACATTTTGTGGTGGTCATGAATTCAAGGTTCTCCCCATACCTCGAAAATGACGAATATTAAAATCTCTATGAAAATTAGTGATGTCACAGTATTGTGGTATTTTGGGCTACATGAACTATGGATATCGGCATGGGTAGCTCATTGGTGAGAGCACTTGACCAGTGTTATTCAGGAGTTCTGTTTCACTGTTCTATCCATAAATTATAATTATTTATTCATTCCTCCTATGGTTCTACACTGAAGAAATGATTTGTTTTTTCTAGTGTTACAAACAAAGTTTCAAGAGTCCAGTAAACCCGGACACAGTCTTTATGTAAAGGAACACCAGGGAAGAGCGAGTACCCGACCTAAAGATAGGACACTGTTTGTTGTCAATGTACCACCATACTGCACACAGGTATCAAGTTAATAAAGGCTCACTGTTTCCTGTAAAACTAGGGATTAATATTGGAAGGTATAACTCAAGTGTAAAGAATCTGCTCAATTTTAGGAAATCTCAGTTATAAAGAAATTTTTGTACATAAAAAAAAACTTCATACTGTCTATGTTACTTTTTCAGATATAATTACAAATTAATTTTGGTAATATGAAAACAAAATTCAAAATCCTGTGACCAATTTTAATGCACTTCTTTTAATTATAAGCAAATAAAGTTTGCCAATAAACCTAAAAAATCATGCACATGTTGAACCAGAGTTACTGCTTGCAACTGGATTATTGACTATTGAGTAACAAAATTTACATTTTTTGAAACAAATTTTCAAAGTTTTGGACTGATACTTTTTGTCATGAGTACTTATTTTTGAGATTGTATTCATCAGAAAACTTTTTCAAGCCCAAAGTAAGTTTTATATTTCATACCTTCCTGAACATATTTAGAAGTCACACCTGAAAGAAAAAGTATTATAGTATATTGTGCAAATTCACTAACAACAGAGTATTTGTTGAAAAATTTTGTTATACAGATATAAATTAAATAAACTATTGACATATATAGTGGGATTAATTCATAGATACCCAAGATTTCCTTATTGTCCGCATTATCTTTACAAGTTGAGTGAATTGGTCTTTTATTATTTTAGGTGAGCATACAAAAGGTCTTCTCTGCGTTTGGGGAAGTGATCAAGGTTTATATGTATGACAAGCCTCACAATGAAGATAAACAGCCGAACCAGTCCAAGTATTTTCCAGATGTCCCACAAGTCAAGGTAAAGAAGATATTTAAATCATATAATATCACTTAATTGACAGCAAATTAAAACAGAAGCCACTCAAACAGCAAGTTTCTGTAAAAAATTAAAGCACAGTAATGTGAAATCACAAAATTTTAGGTGGGGGGGATAATTTTTGCTGTTTTTAGAGGTATGAAAAGACCCATGAATTCATGTCCACCACAAAATGTAAAATGTTACATACATAACTACTCAACAGTTTTTTTCACTCATGAAATCAAATCCCAACGAACCAAGAGTTTTTCCTCAAACAAGGAAAATTTGACCCCACGAAAAAATGTGATTTTGCAGTATGTCAATAAATGAAACTCGTCAAAGACATACCATTTTTGCAGGGTTTTATTGATAAGGTGGCTTACATTGTGTTTACATATCAACAGACATACAATTCTCTTTCATCCCTTTTGCAGGGTTTTAAGGTGGCCTACATTGTCTTTAAGAAGCCTTCATCGGTTCAGAAAGTCAGATCTCATTCTTATGACAAAATCCTCACCCTCTCTGATGACGAAGTCCCGATTCTCACCGGAATCAAAAGTAAGAAATCAAAACGACTTATGTTTATCGCCGATCCTGAAATGATTTCTTAGCGGTAATCATGAATTAGTGCATCATTGTCTGCTCCAAAGCTGATAAAATATGAAGCCAGTTTTTTTGAAGTACACATACAATATATTGTACATATACTAACCATTTTATTTAATAAACAGAATGGCAGAACGAGTACAGAGATAACACGTGTAACACCCAGGAGCTACAGACGGAGATAGATCAATACATGGAGGCCTACGATGAGGAACAAGAGAAAGAGAAGAGACTGGCCCTGGAGCAGGAGGGGGTCCCCGACGAAGAGGGCTGGGTCAAGGTCACACGACACGGCAAAAATAAGGGGGCACCACGAACCGAAACCATGGAGAAGAAAGTCACGGCTAAAGACAAGAGGAGGCAGACCGAAAAGGTGAGGGGTGTATTTCTGATGAACCTAACAAATTAAAATCATGAATACTGCATCTAGGTTTATTATAGAAATGTTTTCCATTTTTTACGTAGTGTCTTGTACAATCCTTTAACTTCATATGCAAAAAGATAAGAAAAAAAACTCCAATAACTATTGAACTTGTGTATTTTGTACATTGATTTTACGATGAACAAATTTTTGCAGACGTGTGCCTGATTTTTAGTTTTATGTATAATGTAAATGTGCAATTTATTTATTTTCTAGGAACTAAAGAACTTTTATGCTTTCCAAATGAGAGAGTCCAAAAGAGACAGTAAGTTTTTGCACACCTGGATTACAAAGACTTTGTTGCCATAATGATTATTTATTTACTTGATATGAAATACGGAGCATTACTTTTCTATTATATTATGATAATCAAGACTAAATACTTTTCATTTTGCAGGTATTGCTGAATTACGAAAAAAGTTTGAAGAAGATAAACAGAGAATTTCTTTAATGAAAGCATCAAGAAAATTTCGACCTTATTAAAACATATAAAAATAAATGGTTTTTTTTGTTTTTATGTATCCTAATTTTACAAACCTTGGTTAATTTTTATAAGAACTAAAGAAAACAAGATGTAACATAGAGAAAGAACTGCAAATTTGTTCTGACACCCACCTCAAAGTCAGTTTGCATTTGATTGATTTTTAGCACACCTGAGCCTAATGCTTGTGTGAGCTTATTTTAATCAGTGGTTGTTCACCATCCATTTGTCCATCTTTCTGTCTGCATTTTAAACTTTATATATTTTTAACTTCTCAAGACTTGGTGGTAAAATGTATCCCAGGGTAAAGGGGATTTGAAATTGTTTAAATGAAGGACCAAGCTCCCTCCCAAGGGGAGATAATAAAGGGCTAAATTGAGATGGGGTCATCAGGACTCACCTTAAGACATAAGGGCTGGGGAATTCCCCCACTTATAATAACATAACACCCCCCTCCCCCCCCCCCCCAAATATTCTGGTATACACCCTCAACCCCCCAGTAAAGAATAGAACCACAGAACCCTTAACTTCTGTAATTGTCACTGCTTTTCCAATTCTTAGAGGCAACCCTGAGTCATTGAAAATTCTTCTGAAGAACCACTGGGTCAGAAATTCTGAAGCTTGTGGAAGCTTTCTGGGGTAGTAAAAATTGTAAATTGTTCAGATCCTGGTCCACTGGGATGAGATGGGGCCACAAAAGGGATAAATTCATTTTTGTTCAAAGTCATGTCATGGCCTCTGTTTATAGGATTTGGCCACAAAAAGTGATAAAAATTGCATGCACGTATAATGCTGCCTTTTCAAAATCTTGATCATATACATGTAAGTATGTAAATAATGACCTTATATAACAAATAATCTGAATAAAAAAAAAAACAACAGGAGAACTTGTGTAGAAAAATTCAGTGGGTAAAGAATGACCTAGTAAATGATCTAGGGAAAAAAACATCAGTCAACATTCGACGTCATAATAATTTTTTCCTGCAAACAAGGTCACTATAAACCAGTGTGCAATTGGGTATAGAATGATTCCTATTAAATTTTTCATTGAAGTCACAATAAACACAAAAGTTAATATATGTGTATAAATTAAATGATTGGATGACATATCAGCCCTTGTCAATGCTATTCAGCATAATTTAGTTAACTCCCCTTTAAATTTCAAAAGTGGTTGTACAAAAGCAGCTTAGATCAAATAAACAATGTATACAAATATAATGTATTTATTGGTCAAAAGAAGCCCAATCGTTAATATTGCTGCAGAACTATCGTAATTGAATAAAATTACAGATTATAACAACAAGAAAAATTATTTGACAATGTTCTTTTAATTTTCAATTTATTTTGTGCACACTACGCATGATAGTTCACTTTGGTCATGATAAGGTGGACATTCCAAAGAACCGCCACATTTTGCTCTAACAGCCGAAATTATCCTGCCATCCATTGACGCTCCTTGGCCACCAAAGAGAGTATCGGGTTGTTCGTTGATGCAGATAAATTGTGTTGCCGATGGCGTATTTTCATGACCTGCTGCAAGGTAGCCATGATACTGTTTAGTCCAACCAGGGTAACAGGTACTTTTCCCAGGAATCATCATAGTACTTACTTCCGTTCTACTGCGACAGACGGCACAAGGGGCGTCTTCACCGTGATCTTGTCCTGCTTGAGATTGGTCATACTCTCCACCATGCATGTAATGAAAGTGTGTTGAACTGACAGATACGTAAGCAGGATCTGGAGGAAGACAGACATACTCGGCTGCTCCACCAGACGAATGATAACTGGATCCACCGATAAACCCTAAATAATTAAAATAAAATAAAATCTTCGACACAGTTTGGATCAAATTTTAATTTCTCGCAAGTTTAATTAACTCGATGGCGTATTATCGATTAGCAATAATAAATTTCATTCATATGTCCACTCAATTATCCCAGTGAGCTTGGGATAAAGATACCACAGAATCTGTGTGACATTTGTTTCATATTTCAATATTTTATAAAAAGATGTTCATGGTTACCTAACATCAACGCTTTATGATAAACGTGATGCCTATTACTTTTCTATCGTCAGCTTCCCTTACTTATGCTGCAATATATCCTTATCACTTGTAGATGGGGTTTATGTCTCTTAACTGATCCGATACACAAAAGGATGCTCTATATGTATGAAAGATTTCTAAAACGAGGCAAATTTTTGACAAACAAGTTGATAAAACAAGGATAACAACGGTTTGAAGTCAACATTTCTTAAGTTTTATGGACAATACCATGATCATGCCAGTCACAGGCACCAAACTCTTTATAATATACTAGGGAGTCAAAATTCAAGCAAGTTTGGTGCCTGTGATGTCAGTATATGAAATATATCATTGAGTCAAATGCTGAATGACATTCTTCATAAGAATTGTAGCTACAGGCATGCTTAAGAGTGCCAAGCTGACAGTAAGCAGAAAACCATCTTCTGTAAGTGAATACTACCGGTATTTATCTGGAAAACCAGTGACAGCCAGGAAAGACTGGATGGAGACTGAGGAAGACGGTGAAACTGGTGACTGCCAGGAATAGTCTGGATAGGGTACCAAGGGGCAGCTTCCGTTTGTACAGTCCCTGTGAGGGGACCCCGAAATTAGCAACAACGGAACAAAATGGTCAACATCCCTAGAGTCCCTCGAGAGGGGGGGGGGGTCGAGAGACTCGAACATATAGGTCAAATGGTTACAACAAGGGCCAACCCCTTCGATTGTGAGAAGGACGATGCAACTAACATTATATGGAGGAAAGACTGAAGTCAGATGTACATGTGGTAAAGAAAGCAAGAACATCCGAGGACTGAAGATATACCATGCAAGAAGTAGATGTGGTGGTGTGACAACCCAGAGACATCGCGCAGAACTAAATGGTGAAAAGCAGGAGGATCCTGGCCACGACACAACCCACAGAGTCAGGAACCTCGCCGTCTCAGAGTCGTCACAGGACACCAGCGGCGACCTGATGGGAGAACTCTGTCTTCGAAATAGCGAAAGCCAGCAGACACAAAGAAACGGCAAGGAAAAAGACCAAGGATATCATGGCCGAGAAGAGATGATGAAGAGGTGTGGAGTGGCTTCGATGAAGATGTCAGCTTGATCCTTGTATCAATTCTGCAAGGGAATGTATAGAGGAAGATAGAGGTACTCACCAACATATTGTATAACAGTGGTAAAGAACGGTTTGGGACGGTGGAAGGAAAAGCAAGGATTGAGATTAAAGAGCAGAACCTAAATGACGAAGGATTACAGAATGTCCACAAAAACTAAACGAGCAGAACAAACAGTTAATAGAAGAGCGAATGAATGGGGGAAAACAGGAATAGCTATCAAAGCTACAGAGAGCAGAGCATTTGATGATGAAGAAGAGAGAGAACAGCAGGGAAAGGTTAATGAAGAGCCCTTTTAAGATCAGTTTACAAAGGAGCCTCTAGGTGAAGAAAAATCAGGGACTCTTCACTGTTCAAAGGAAGAAGTGGAGGAGTATTTAAATGAGACTCATTCTGAACCATGGAGAGAAAAACCACTCGGTCAGTGCCCTAATGGGGTGATAGTGGATCTACAAGAGGCTGAGATGGATACTAAGGAGCCTACATGGAAGGAATTGAAACAAGTGGTCAAGAAAGCAAGGCTCAACTCCCGGACAAAATGGGATACAATACATAGTGTTTAAGAGGTGCCCAAAGTTATTGAGAAAATTTGGCAACTGTTTCTATTAATTCTATTAATTTGGAGGAAAGGGTCGATACAAGTATGCTGGAAAGAGCTAAATGGATGTTTTGTACCGAACGAGAAGAACTCGAGGACAATCACCCAGTTTAGGACAATATCTTAGCTAAAAGTGGAGGTGAAAATGTTCATGTCAGTACTTGCAAAGCGGATATCAGGGTACATGTTGGAGAACAGATACATAGATCCATCTATTTAGACGACAGGCATACCTGGGTACTCCGGATGCGTAGAACACACAAGTGTCGTAGGTAAAGTTAAGTATCTGTGCCCCACAAGCTGATTGAGTCGGCGATGGTACCATAATTATACCAGAGAAAGTTCAAGGAATTGTCATGAGGGAATGCAGATCCGGTTCGCTGTTGAAGACTACATCCTGACAAAGAGCAGGGAAAGGGATAATCACAGAATGTACAATCACTCCTATCCTGTTCAAAATGGATATGGGGATGGTGACTAGGACTGCAGAAATAGAAACAAGAGGGCCAAGGATGGACTTGGGGATTATCAGCGCTATCAATCAGAGGCTTTATGGATGATCTCACTGTGACAACTACGACCCATATACAGGCAAAATGGGTTCAATCAGTATTGGAAGATAGCGTTCCCCGGGCACACATGAATTTTAAGCCCAAGAAATCCAGCTGTCTCGTTTTGAGGAAGGGGTGTATCAACAAGCAAGTCAAGATGCAAATTCAAGGAGAGGAGATCCCATCAGTAGTAGGAAACCCGATTAAATGCTTGGGGAAGTGGTTTAATGAATCCAACACAGACAAAGATAGCATCAAGGACACAAAGCTCCTCGCTTGGTTGAAAGCTGTCGATGTACCTGGAAAATATAAGGCACGGATCTACCAGCATGGGTTCCTACCAAGACCTATGTAGTTGGTCATATGAAATTGCAACTTTACTACAGTCGAAGCTATGGAGAGGAAAAATGGTGGGTATCTGAGGAGATGGCTAGGAGTTCCACCATTATTTACATCGATTGGACTCTACAGCAATTCAACTGAGTTACGCATGCAAGTTTCTTCAGTGGTGGAAGAATTCAAGGTAGCAAAATGCCCCTTGGTAATGGCGTTACGTGTTTCAGCAGATGATTGGCTCGCAGAAGCAGGGATCTAGACAAGGACAGGAAGAAAGTGGTCAGCAAAAGCATCACTTGATCAAGCAAAGAGTATGCTATATTTACTAGACACCATTGGAAACACAAGCAATGGGAATGTCACATGAACGTGGGAATGTCACACTTCCAGCAGTGGTTAAAAACATCAAATCAGCATCAGAGACGCGCATCATGGTCCAAGCTGAAGTACGCTGAAGTTCACTGAGGAAGATCAACGGAAAGCAAAATCAATAGAACTTGGAAAACGGGAGACCTGGATCAAGTGGGACTTAAAGGGAATTAACCTGGGCACAATTGTGGAGGAAGGACCAGTTTAGAACCTCGTTCTTGCTGAATTCAGTGTATGACACACTCCCATCTCCTGTAAACTTACAACAGGGGGGGGGGGGGGCTAAGCGAAGACCCTAGCTACAAGTTGTGTAGAAAGAGAGGAGCAATGGCGCATATCCTATCATGATGCCAGTTGCGCTGACCGAGGAAAGATACAGATGGTGATATGCGACATATGGCTGACGTGCTGGAGGTGAAACGAAGAAGGAAGTGACCAGCAGACTAGAAACGGATACCGTTTGTGAGACACTGATTAGAACGAAAAACGACCTACTGCACATTGTACACCGATGATTCTTGTGTTAAATTTCAATTTCAAATAAGCAGGTCAATGACCTACTTTTCGTGCTTGTGGCCTCTGAGTATTTCTGGGAAAATACCTTTACACTCAAAATATTACAAACAACAAAACTCTATAAACTAATAAAATATTTTAGGAACGGAACAGCGTTGCTTCATATAAATAAGTGATTAGAGTTTGGGCCATAAACTCATTAATTATTACAGTCCGAATTTCCTCAGTCATATTTCTATTTTGACTCTATTTTTACTCGAATATTATATAAATCTGACTGATAAGAACTCTTGATTTTTTTTGTAGCTTCAAGTTTATTTTGTAGCCATTTTTCTAATGGTATTAATATTATATTAGTTTTATGATCAAATTATTGAGATATGTTGTCTGATAGCGTTTCTGTTCATATTTTTGAATTTTTTTTATAGCATTCAATTATTTGAAATAATTTATGAGCTTTAATACACATAATATTTACAAAGTAACGTTTTAAAAAACATTTCAGTGTTACATTGTAATTGATATTGCAAGAAATATTTTATTTTGAAAAAAATAAAAAATAAAAAATTTAGTCCGAATTTCCTCTGCATCACCATATATTGACTTTTGTTCCCGTACAATTTCTTCAAAAAATAAGATACAATGTATTAAACTTTTTATTCGATTTTGAGTTAAAACTTGGTTATTTCATCCATATAGAACAGTTTTTGATTTAGCATACTATAATTTATAAAAGTTATTGTCTAAACCCTGAAACCTGAGTAAACGTCATCCTTAAGGACAGATGATACAAACAAACTTTTGTCAAAGAATTTGAAAATAACAACTTGGGTCATGTTAAAATGAATAAAATGAATAACTTTCACCGCGTAGTTTTTAATTTTTTATTCAAATTTGGACAAAAATGGAATTTAAAGTGAAAAATATTTGTATAGATTAATAAGGATGCTTTCAGAAGGGCAGACTGTTGAACATTACAGAAGGTTAACAATTTTTTTTTAATTTTAGAAATTTATTTTTTGCATCATTTGGAATCAAATTGGGCCAAAAAATATGTACCAATCCAGGCATCTATTTTTTGTTTGTATCATCTGTCCTTAAGACATTACCTACAAAATGAACTGTCTACGGATTAATCCGGCTACTTTTCGAACATTACAACGAGCCTACTACAGGTGTGACAGGTCAGAAGGGGATTCTCACTTCTCCATAGCACCTGATCCCATCACTAAAAAATGAGAACCGTATTTGCTCAGCTCCAAATTTGTACTATTTCTTGGACTTTCGAAATTAAATACTGTTCGTTACCTTCATATTTCATTAGAAGTTTTTTTCTGCATAGTTTTAATATAAAAATTGTATGCATGCTTATGATAAAAAAGAACGCTCCTTCTACATTATAACGATTATTTATTTGAAATTATATATTAAAAGTAGATATTTAAAAACCTGAATACATGGGTCGAATTTTCAGCCTGAATACATGGGTCGAATTTTCAGTTCATTGTTAAATATGCTAAAAAAGATGATATTAAAGTAACAAATAAATAGCAAAATTACAAATATAAAAATGTAGGCACCTGAATATATCTGCTCCGTGTCAGTTGAAGGGCACACCTTCTTGCCCCACCGGACAAAAATAGCTCCACCTGTTATTAAAATGAAATAGTATGGCAAATTAATACGAATTGTGCCTCTGATATTTACTTACACCATTTTTTACTTCCTATCAACATTTTATATATAGGTTTATCAACATATTTACATTTTTTACATTATTTTATATGTAATATTTGATTCTCCACAATACGTTAGTTCTGCATACATTCACAGTCAAACATACCATTGCCTCTTTTGTCTAGACGCCTCCTCACTCATTCCTGCACACAGGAAATTCTATAAATTAAGTATGAACAGTATTTGACTTAATAATAAATTGTCTTTGCTGACAAGGTCATTGTATCGGCCATTCTTACGAAATGATGACTTTAAACGAGACTGCTGATACTGTAAATGTATTACATTTGGCGTGTACGATATTATGCGGAAATTCAATTTTCAGCAAGTTAGCGTAGATTTGATTCAGCGCGTGCTAGTCATAAGAGTTGATATGCAAGACATTTCATGTTGTACAAGTATTTTGATTAAATAGTAAAGTACACAACAATTTAAACATTTTTAGATATTGCTTTACAAATTTGCTGTTATCTGCAAAATTAGATATTCATTCAATGATTTATAGAAATGTTTATAGGTGATTAAAAAATTGACTTTATTTTAAGTCTGTTTCATGATCCTAGGATCTGATCTCCAAAAACCACATAGATATTGTCAATCAGAAACTCATGCCAAATTCAGAGTACTTGTTTGTACAAATAATTGTGTACATGTAATTAACTATAAATTACTTTTTAAAAAAAATCTCACTTCTAAGGACATATCACTGTAACATTATAAAACTCTCCTAAAATTAGAACTCCTAACTATGTTTAGAGCTTCCTTAAAGTGAAAGATGAAATTATTTAAAGATGAATATGTACTACCTTTAACAGACTGCAATTTAGTACCAAGGTCGTTGTTTGAGACCAGGAGACTTTGGTACTTGGATTTCAGGTCTATGTGCTCAGATCGCAGGTCATTTAAGGGGGGACCTATGTCCGAAAAGTCTTTGTGTGAAATTTTCAGAACTTCGACATTTCTTTCCTGACCACTTGCTTTTAATTTTTAGGTATTAAAAACAATACCTTTATATGCTTATTTTTACACAGGAGCACGTGCAAAAACAGTGTGGAATGCTAAAAATAGATTATCTTCAGACATTATTGTTCTACTCCAAATATGCGCTAAAAAGAACCAAAAATGTCAATTCACATTCGAAATCAACAGGTATTTAATTTATATGACTTGTATCTTGAAAATGAAGGCAAATTCATTGTAATTCATCTCGCATGAAAAATTATACAGGAGCACAATGTAAGTATCACCCCGTTTTTCTTGTCGTATTTTTTACAATTCCGACATGCATGACAGGTAATATCTTAAAAAGTCTTTGTGTGAACATGTTGTAATTAATATTTTTTGAAAGAAATGACGCCTCTCTTTATTTTAACAAAGAAAAAAGTATACCTTTATGATATAATAAACGAGAAATATGACGTTTTCTTTTATTTTCGTACTCTTCTGTCATAAATATTGAC
>PRKT01000246.1:451169-502100 GCA_003671525.1 Saccostrea glomerata | reverse complement strand
CCCCCCCCCCCCCCTCTTCCCCGTCAACAACCAACACCTAATAGAACCTAGGATTGACTTTATACAATAAAATCTACATACACTATAAATTAATAAAATATAGGTACAAGTTCATTTCTCAATATTTTCTTACTTTAATCCAGAAAATACAATTCATGGTAATCATATATTAAACATATTTCCCTGATTTAAGCCGTTGTCTTTGTTGAACTTTATCTTATATTTTTTGCATTTTTATATCAGCATATCATGGAGGTATTGCTTCACAACTGAAATTGCTATGAATTATCAACCAAAGGTAGAGAATTTTAATATTAAAAAACTCCATAAATCAAATAAAACTGTTATAAGTGATGAAAAACATTTCTTTTTGTAAACTGTGTACATTAATTGATTAATTACAATGTTAAGCCTATAATCACAGTTGCAAAAGTCAGCGGGAAAAAACAAACGTCGCTATTGTGACGTCACATAACGCTGCTTTGACGTAGAACGACATAGGTCCCCCCTTAAGGCCTTCTCTTGTGCAGTGTACTTTGACATGAGGTCCGTAAATTTGACCTCCAGTTCATGAAGCTGCGACTGTATCAAAGAAGGATCACCTAGAAGCAGCCTCTTTTCTCCATTTACAAAGAAACAAAGAAGATTCAATAACAAAAACCAAGTCATGTTTCCAACCCTGCACCAGGAAATGCGTTTTAGATTATATCCTTATCAGTTTGACAAACAAATGTCATACACTTCACGTAAGATTGAAGACAAAGGGATTGATTTATTTCTGCAAGTATATAATCTGAACTATTATAATTATAGAGAGGGTATGTATCGAATTTAAGCTTGTTGCCCAATCTATTCAGTATATACCGGTACCGTACTGAGTAACATTTGTTTAAACGAGAAATCTGCACTGAAAGCAATTTTCTTTAAATGGTTCTCTGTACATACTCAGTATGATACTGCATTTAAAGGATAATAATCTACTATTATACAATAATTGAATGTAATTGAAAAAGTAATTGAAATTACATGATATTTTTTCAGTGTATATAATAAAATTACAATAACATGGAATTGAAAAAAATTTCAATTACAAGTTACTTCAAAAAATGTACATGTAATTAATTACATTCAATTACTTTTTTTTTCAATTACACCATCCCTATTAAGGAACCTCAGTCTATGATAATGATGACAATTATGTGCATGATATTTTACTCATTAGGTTAAACATTGAAAACAAAAATTGTAAAAAAAAAAAATAAAAAAAAAAATACTTTTTACATTAATATTTTTGCTTTAATAAAAATACCACTTTTCAAATGAAACATATGGAGATAACGAACAGTATTCAAATAAAAAGTCCATACATCAATACAAAATAGGAGCAGAGCAACTTTAAAAGGATATTTTGGGAATAAAACTTTGAGTAAAAAATTAAAATCTATGCCATTTATCAAATCGATTCATTTTACTAATATAACAACAAATCTGTTTGTTAATTCATGATTTATGAAGAAAACCTGTTTGTAGCATCTGTTTTTAAGGGAAAAAAATGTAAAGGACGATTACAATATACTTTGTAAGATCTGCTAACCACAGATTGCTAAATTATATGTCCATACACATACCGTAGAGCGGGGTATTTTAGCGGGGTGCTAATTTTGGCTTATTTCGGCGTTTTGATGGTAGCCCGTAAAATTTTTTATCGCTAAAATAGTCAGTGCTAAAATAAATTACGCCAACATTTTTGGCATACCTTTGAGCAGGCAAAACGCCAAATTTTACATCCGCCAAGAAAACCCGCTATACGGTAGTACATATGGCACAGCAATTTGTGGGCCTTCGTAGTTACTCTACAGACGACATGGTATCACGTTCCCACATAATGAACTGTCAGTAAAAGCAATCTTTCCTATCTGTTGTCACAAACATTTTTGCACATGTATCATAATTAACGGAAGAACCTTGTCAAAATCTTAATTATATAGTCTATGCCTGTCATTTTCCTCTATTAATTCAGAGTATGGTAGGATTTTATCATATAGATTAAAGAGTAGTAAACACTAACTAACAATTTTGTCCCTTCATGTAAACAATACAATTATTGTGGTTTGGAGTTGCAGAAAAGCTTGATTAAAGTTTCCTAATCATGTGATAAAGTACTGATCAGACAACTCGTCATTGTCAGTTTGCTACCGTACATGACAGTGTATTTTGTCGTTAAGTTGTAATTCATCCTTTTTTAAAATATTTTGTAGCATGCTGTTGATCGCTTTCAGAGCAAGCTCTTGAGTAGCAAATAAGTATAAAATGTCAGAGCTTGTTGCAGAATATTAAGCTTTTTAAAAACATGTTATTTATCTCGGTGTTAAAGGTTTCAAATTCAGATACATTTTATGTGGCCCTCCATTGTATACCTTTGGACCATTGTCAGTGGCGTAGCATCGTTTTTGAAAGTAGGGGGGCCAGCCAGAGAAAAAAAAAATCACTTACCTGAAAAAGTTGACAAGCAAAATAAAATAAAATAAAATGAAATAAATAAAAAAAAAGGAAAAAGTTGCCCCAAAGTCAAAAATCCTATTTCGTGAGGGGGGGTAGGTTTAAATTTTTTTCAGTGTCAACTACTTTCAGTACCAATTCCAATACTACATTTTCAGTACATCACTAAAATTCTGAAAGTGGGGGGGGGGGGGGGCTAAACCCCCTGTTGCTACGCCCCTGATTGTATATGCACAGAATCCTTATCTAGACGTTTTATTATTTTTAAGTCAATTGGAACATTGATAGCATTATGAGATATTTTTCCACAGTATATATTTCGTTATTTTTCATATTTGGGCCGTGTTGCACACCCACCTCTACTAAAACAAATTTGGATGACAAGAAAATCTGGAATTAATGTTTAGTAATTTTTATATATTTTTCTTTGAATGATGAAAAAAGTTCATCATTTGATATCTATTGAAAACCCTTAGTAACGATGTTTTGGTCATGATCATGTAAGGGTAATAATATATCGATTTATCCGACTTTTGCTAGTGTTCTACATATTTCATACCGATTTGAATACACGTAGATGTATATCTGAATAAATAGCAGTATAGTTCTGCTAGATTCGTTCACAGTATATTTCAGCCGGAGTTGAATCTACATGCATTCTGCAAGTCGTTGAAGCATATTTTGCGTAAAAACATGAACCACCCCCGCCTTTCTGGAAATCATTCCGATTCTTTTCAAGATAATGGTACCATCTTAACTTTGCCCGTACAGATTCTGCCTGATAATAGGATCATTCCTTTTGGAATAATTATGATGGTTGGGAATGCTGTTTCAATCGGTTTGCTGTATGTCAGTAAAGGCATATGCTTCCAAATTCGGATCATGTCTCTCAATTTAGCTTTGTCCGATCTTTTGACGGGATTTTTCCTTTGCATACCATACAACTGGGTTAACGAGCGGTATCATTGTGCTTTTAAGAAGTATCCAGCTATTCTCTGTTACACCGCTTCACTGCTCGTCGTCACCATGATGAATGTCGACCGTTGCTGTGTTTTCGTGTTGGCAATGCGATATTACTCTTTTATAACGAAGAAGATGATCATAAAAATGTCTGTTGCTTTATGGGTAATAGCAATGTTCATGACGTATGGCATATTGTTCGATTGGGATGAACAATATGGCCTAGCTGTCTTGCTTAATAGTAGGCTTAGCTTTGTTGAAGAGAAATGCTGTGGCATATACTTGCAGAAGTCTACTTTCAATTCTTCTGGTTTTTAACCTCGTTATGTTTCTATATCTGATATTCCAGTTTCAAAGGTTGGGACATTCCCACAGAAAACTTTCAGTCCATTCTACAATAGTTGGGCGGACCCAAGGACGGATTTTCAGAAAAATATCCACCATTATTGGTGTGTTCTTGATGACAACTTTCCCTCTATTGATTTTAATAAATTTTCCGTTCGATTTCGACTTAGAAAGTTTCAAACAAACATTCAATATAGTTTCAATTATTGTGTTTTCTAACAGCGTTTGTAATCCTGTTTTCTACGTTTGGAGATTCAGCGAGCCTCGTTTTCATTTCAAGAGAATGTTGTGTTTCTGTAGGAGAAAACAAAGGCGGAAAATGAAACAAAAGTATAATCGTAAAAATGCATCTTACTTCATAGATCTCAAGAAAAATCAAAATGAATTTTCCTATGATTCGAGCATTTCATTGAAAGTACATTCTTTATCCACTGTGCATGCCTAGTAAAACCACAAATTAAAGATGATATTTAATGACATTTGGACCAGTTGACTGTATACACATAAATGTTTGTATTACTTATGTGTTTATCATTTCTAAACCTTGACATTGGGTATCAAAAACCAAGGCATGTTGACACTAAATAAAAGAACAAAGTTAAAATTGTCTTATGAAGTCAAAAGAACATGAAAAGGTGCATAGGGAATTCCGGATCAGCGGGGCTTGATTCGATCTTATGTGCATGGAATGTTTTAATACACAGTGAAACCTGTCTAAGCCGACTTGCACTAGGAGATAACTTTTGTGTAGAATAGACAGGGTGTCGGATTACACAGTGTAAAAACATGGAAAACAGTGAAATGGAAAAGAAATTTAACGTCGGAATTCATAGTTTGACGGATTGCACTTGTGTGGGATTAGACAATACATCGAAAACTATACCATAACCCCTTCTCTCCCAACACGCAAGATCAAAGAAATGCCCTCTTCATAAAATATATGATAAAAAAATTACAGAATGGATATTTTGAATAAATGTACAGATGAAGTAATTTATGTGATTTAGAGGAATGATCTGTATCTATAACCGAGACTTTGCAGCATTTCTGTAAAGGTCATGTACGTAAAGGGTTTTTAAAGGACGCTAAACAAAAACAGACTTGAAATGGCCTTACATGGAGTCATCGAATCCTTGCACCCCTTTTGTTGAGGGTCCCTTGAAAAAAAATCATCGGGTAAAGGATCAAAGAGATCCGCAGGGCTTACTTTGATGTTATGTGAATGGAATGTTTAATACAATAAAAATTATATTATAACCCCCTCTCCAACACAAGCATATAACGCCCAAACTTATTCCCCCTACAAGAAATAATAAAATATAATACAGAATGGATATTTTGAATTCATGTGCATATGACGTCATATATGTAATTCTGTCTCTTTAACCTTCATTTAAGAGCATTTGTGTTTGTAACCTAAAGGATTTTTCATACCATTTGTATATATTACCATATCTTTTTTTCTACTAAAAGTTATATATGATGAACTTCCTTATAGCTCTTTGTACAATAATATTTTATTTTATAAGCTAATGGATGATTTTTTCGAGCAAAAGAGTGCAGAAATATGGAGATAACAAACCTTATTGATGCTCAAAAGTCTATATTGAAATTTTAATCAAAAGTCTGTTCAAATACAAATCGGAATTACACCGACATGAACCATCAGATGTAGGCTCAAGTGTCCATCAGATGTAGGCTCAGGTGTCATGGAGGAGTGGGATTAGGTGTCAGTCATGAAGGAGTGGGCTCAGGTGTCATGTAGGAGTGAGATCAGGTGTCATGTAGGAGTGGGCTCAGGTGTCATGGAGGAGTGGGATCAGGTTTCATGTAGGAGTGGGATCAGGTGTCATGTAGGAGTGGGATCAGGTGTCATGTAGGAGTGGGATCAGGTGTCATGTAGGAGTGAGATCAGGTGTCATTTAAGGGATCAGGTGTCATGTAGGTGTGAGATCAGGTGTCATGTAAGAGTAGGATCATGTTTTATGGAGGAGTGGGTTCAGGTGTTATCGAGGAGTGGGATCAGGTGTCATGTAGGAGTGAGATCAGGTGTCATGGAGGAGTGAGATCAGGTGTCATGGAGGATTGAGATCAGGTGTCATGGAGGAGTGAGATCAGGTGTCATGTAGGAGTAGGGTCAGGTGTAATGAAGGGGTGAGATCAGTTATCATGGAGGGATGGGATCAGGTATTATGTAAAGTTCTCCTCAGAACTTCAGATTTTCGACCATTTCGTCTAAAGCTATATGTGCAGGTTTCCTGTTGATGGAATTTTTAATGAACATGTACTTTACTCACTTAGAGGTCAATGTTGTTTTTAAATTCTTATGTCAAATCGAGCAATTTTGACACAAGATTTACTTACAGTCATTCATATGCGAATTGAATGAGAAATTATGTGTTTTCGTGGTAACAATTTTGTTTTCTTTTTAAAGATGTAATTGTTGTTTATATGAAATAAAAAGGTTAATAGATCTTTTTATCGCGCGCTTAAATTTTAATGGTGTCATTCAAGTAGACAGTGAAACGTCTCAGCATTATGTAAGCCTGTCTTGTCCATAGAATTTGCATGGTGATGTTGTTTAATAAAGGTGTTTAGTATGTTATAAATTTGTATTATATTCATAGAGATTTTTAAAAAATATAATTAAAATATAAAAAAGTAATACACACTTTTATATATACTTAACAATTTATATAAACAAATTAAGAGTCATTCTCTGTAAGCATAAACTAATTCAGAAATATGTTGGAAATGGCACATCACAGATTTGGCTGAAATTTTGCATGTAATGTAGAAACACCATGTAAAGAGCATTTTTGGGTCATTTTTTTTTTTAATTTGAGTCCCGGTTGCCACGTCAACCAAAACCACCATTTTGAGGCCAAAAATACAGGGCAACCTACTGAAAGTATACCATCTTCATCATAAATTTCTATTTTCTACATATTATTTACAGATTTAATTGTTGCCTACTCTGATAGAATATTTGTTGGAGTAACTACCACAACTGATAATATTATTCATTAGTATATGCAGGTTATGAAAGAGTTGTCTTTCAGTGAAAAGTGTGAATTTTTAAAATTCTAACAAATTTGAAAAATGCCAATTTTTGGCATTTTCTATGCATAGTACCAAGAAAACGCGGGCAATCCATAACAAACAACTACCATCACTGAAAAGTTCTTTCCTTACTCAACAAAATGTAAAATCTATAGAGAGCTATAGGGTATTATTTCTTGAAATAAAATAAAATGGTTGCTATGGAAAATTTGGATTAATTTGTAGATTCAACATTTGGCTCCTTTTTGTACATACTAGTAATAGCTTTCAAAAAACTCAAAAGTAAAACAAATCACACCAATTAACCTCGTCATTTTAATAAACTATGATAAAAAATCTAAGTTCATTAATTAATGAAAAATAATGTGTTACTATAGAAACCAAAAAAGGCAGGAAAAATCACTATAATTGTTGACATCATCATTATGTAGAATCTGTGCCCTCAGTGCATCATTTAATCAATTTAATAGATAACACTTATTATATTTGTTATTTCACTTATGTACATAAAAAAAATTAAAATGTCTAAAATCATGTTCCTATGGTAATCAAATAGTTTCTGAACACATCCTTATAATGGTTGCTATCACAATTTTTGTGATACTGACAAGTATACAACAAATAATACAATAGCTTAATTCCTGATTATTTTTCTTTTTCAATAAAATAAATTGAATTTAATTTTATTTCACTAAATAACAATAGAAAATCCCAATTTATTAAAAATGGCTGCTGTGGCAGCCAATAGGTAAGGAAAATCCCTTTCACTGATATATTTGATATACAAAATCTACTGACCTATTTCTCGATTATGATTTCTTCAATAAAATAAATCAAATTACTGTAACCTTGTCATTTCACTAACATGAGAATAGAAACTCATGATTAAAAAAAAAGTTGCTATGGTAACCAAATAACTCAGGAATGATACAAATAATTAATGATGTATCAGTATACAAAACCCATAGCACTGCCACCAGTGTTTGATTATACCATAGAATTAAAATTTAGGTCTATGATTAAACCTCTAATTAAGGTCAAAAACAGATGAATTCAAACTCTAACTGATTATATATCTGCAGCAGGATTTGTTTCCAAGGAAGCAATAAGTACCTATATAAATTCATGACCGATCTTTTTGAAGCAACTTGATTTATTAGTTGATATATATTTACATTCAGTGTAATATTCTTTATAAAATCCATTAGAAATCTACGTTCAAATCTCTATAACACACGCGAAACATTGTCACCGCGCGTCAGAATACACAGTAGGAACAAAAAGAATTTTCTATACTCTATGAACACCAAAATGTACGTTGTTTTGACACAATTTAATTAAAGAAAATCAACCCTGTCAAATTATCGTAAAAATACAACAAATGTGCGTTTAAAATTAATTTGTCACTTTTTTCCCCTCGCAATGTTCGTTTGCGTTATTTAACTTTGCAACGTCACAAACGTCAAACACGGCTCTTACGTCTATAAAGCACACCAGTTTTGAGGGACGTTAAATTCACGCGCTGTATTCATTTTGTCGGCACGACCAGGCGTGTTATAGGACCGAAGATATTCCAAAATATGAATCCAGTGCTTAAATATACAGAATGATGTTTTAACATGTACTGTATGCACTTTTAAGTTTAAGTAGGACGAGCACTACCTCCTCGATTCAACTTGTTTTTGCTGTTGTTGAAATGATCTTTCGCTGTTCCTTTAGTACGGAATTATTATACCACCGCTACGAAGGAGAAAGGGGATATACTGATTTACCTTTGTGTGTCTGTCCGTCTGTCTGTCTGGCTGTCTGGCTGGCTGCCTGTGAGTCTGTACGTATCAAATTTTTGGTCACAGTTTTCTCAGGAACAATTCATTGAAGATGCTTGAAATTTTAGCAGTCTTTGCTAAGACATGCCATATGGTGGGTCACATTTGAGTTTAAATTTGATATCAACTTCCTGTTTATCCGTGTGTCTGTCCAATCCATACATAAATTTTCGTTGCAGTTTTCCTAGCAACTACTCATGGCAGATACTTGAAATTTTAGCACACTCTTTGCTGACGCATGCCATTTGGTAGGATCCATTTTTGTTCAAATCCGATGTTGACTTCCTCTTTATCTGTCTGTCTGTAAGTTAACTTGTGAATAACAACATGATAGTTTATATTCACATCAGAGTGGGGATATTACTAGTGAGCATTGACTCACAGACTTCTTGTTTATTAAATGGTTGGTTGCAGGCCTTTTGATAAAAAAAACCTTCCTTTTTGTTGCAGTAGCATATGTATTGTGTAAAGCCCTGTCATGCAGATGTTTTAAAATAAAATCTTGTTGAAAAGATGAATTTTGACATCTCTTCCATATTATACTTTCCACCTGAAAGAATATGGTATGTCCCTCAAATTTTGCCAAAACAATATGCTAGGGGAATACATTATCTGTCATGTGGCTCATTCTTCCATAATTATACATTTTAGCTCAAGTACAGAGAAACTGTTGAAGAGATAATTGTCAATCATACACATAATAATTGACAATCAAAATTCAATATGTAATTTTTAGTGATTTTGATTTGCCTCATTTAGGCACAGAAGTTAAACTAAGTATTAGGGGGAAGTGCAATTAGATGAAAAGCATATAATGCAGACAACTGCCGCTCTTATTAGGTCCAAAACACTGTCCGCAAGGGCTATGCCCCTGGGAGTGAACTCCCTATAAGCTTTTGAAATTCAATAAACATAGAACCTCATTTTGACTAAAAGTGAGTGTAATATTACCTTAAGTATATATACATATACTTAAACGTACATAAGATAACTTTTTTCAATGCCAACTTATTTCAGTACCATTATCTTTTTTACCTACAATACTGCATTTTACATACATCACAATTTACGATTAATTCCTCGCAAGAACTGAGATCAATTTTCAGAAAAATCGAGAAAAGAGATCAAGACAGAAAAAAGACAAAAAAATTGTATTTAAATTGTGATTTGTTTTGTAGGCTACACTTTTTATCAAGCAAGTTCCTTTTGCAAGAAATTATCTAGACAAGCTTTAAAATATTTCGTATATTCTATAGCAAACTCCGATGATATTATTCTACAAGGTTGGTGCACAAAATTATGGTTACATAAATTCTACAGAAAAAATCGTTTTTTGTTTTCATTTTTTTAACATCAAGAAACAAGACTCGTTGAGCAAAAGAGTGCAGAAATATGGAGATAATAAACCTTATTGATGCTCCAAAATCTATATTGAAATTTTAATCAAAAGTCTGTTCAAATACAAACCGGAATTACACCGACATGAACCATCAGATGTAGGCTCAGGTGTCATGGAGGAGTGGGATTAGGTGTCATGTAGGAGTGAGATCAGGTGTCATGTAGGAGTGGGATCAGGTGTCATGGAGGAGTGGGAACAGGTTTCATGTAGGAATGGAATGGAGTGGTTTCATGTAGGAGTGGGATCAGGTGTTATGGAGGAGTAGGATCAGGTGTCATGTAGGTGAGATCAGGTGTCATGGAGGAGTGGGATCAGGTGTTATGGAGGAGTAGGATCAGGTGTCATGTAGGAGTGAGATCAGGTGTCATGTAGGTGAGATCAGGTGACATGGAGAAGTGGGATCAGGTGTCATGTAGGTGTGAGATCAGGTGTCATGTAGGAGTGGGAATATGTTTTATGGAGGAGTGGGTTCAGGTGTTATCGAGGAGTAGGATCAGGTGTCATGGAGGAGTGAGATCAGGTGTCATGTATGTAAGATCAGGTGTCATGTAGGAGAGAGATGGATCAGGTGTCATAGAAAGTGGGATCAGGTGTCATGGAGAGTGGGATCAGGTGTCACCGAGGAGTAGGATAAGGTATCATGGAGGAGTGGGAACAGGTGTCATGTAGGAGTGAGATCAGGTGTCATGGAGGAGTGGGGTCAGGTGTCATGTAGGTGTGAGATCAGGTGTCATGTAGGAGTGGGATCATGTTTTATGGAGGAGTGGGTTCAGGTGTTATCGAGGAGTGGGATCAGCTGTCATGGAGGAGTAGGATCAGATGTCATGTATGTAAGATCAGGTGTCATGTAGGAGAGAGATGGATCAGGTGTCATAGAGAGTGGGATCAGGTGTCATGGAGGAGTGGGATCAGGTGTCACCGAGGAGTAGGATTAGAGGTGTCATGGAGGAGTGGGATCAGATGTCAAAGAGGAGTAAGATCAGGTGTCATGTAGGAGTGAGATCAGATGTCATGGAGTAGTGAGATCAGGTGTCATGTAGGAGTAGGGTCAGGTGTCATGGAGGAGTAGGGTCAGGTGTCATGGAGGAGTAGGGTCAGGTGTCATGGAGGAGTGCTCAGGTGTAATTGAGGGGTGAGATCAGTTATCATGGAGGGATGGGATCAGGTATTATGTAAAGTTCTCCTCTGAACTTCAGATTTTCGACCATTTCGTCTAAAGCTATATGTGCAGGTTTCCTGTTGATGGAATTTTTAATGAACATGTACTTTACTCACTTAGAGGTCAATGTTGTTTTTAAATTCTAATGTCAAATCGAGCAATTTTGACACAAGATTTACTTACAGTCATTCATATGCGAATTGAGTGAGAAATTATGTGTTTTCGTGGTAACAATTCTGTTTTCTTTTTATAGATGTAATTGTTGTTTACATGAAATAAAAAGGTTAATAGATCTTTTTATCGCGCGCTTAAATTTTAATGGTGTCATTCAAGTAGACAGTGAAACGTCTCAGCATTATGTAAGCCTGTCTTGTCCAAAGAATTTGCATGGTGATGCTGTTTAATAAAGATGTTAAGTATGTTATAAATCTGTATTATATTCATAGAGATTTTAAAAAAGTATAATTAAAATATAAAAAAGTAATACACACTTTTATATATACTTAACAATTTATATAAACAATTTAAGAGTCATTCTCTGTAAGCATAAAATAATTCAGAAATATGTTGGAAATGGCACATCACAGATTTGGCTGAAATTTTGCATGTAATGTAGAAACACCATGTAAAGAGCATTTTTGGGGTCATTTTTTTTATTTTGAGTCCCGGTTGCCACGTCAACCAAAACCACCATTTTGAGGCCAAAAATACAGGGCAACCTACTGAAAGTATACCATCTTCATCATAAATTTCTATTTTCTACATATTATTTACAGATTTAATTGTTGCCTACTCTGATAGAATATTTGTTGGAGTAACTACCACAACTGATAATATTATTCATTAGTATATGCAGGTTATGAAAGAGTTGTCTTTCAGTGAAAAGTGTGAATTTTTAAAATTCTAACAAATTTGAAAAATGCCAATTTTTGGCATTTTCTATGCATAGTACCAAGAAAACGCGGGCAATTCATAACAAACAACTACCATCACTGAAAAGTTCTTTCCTTACTCAACAAAATGTAAAATTTATAGAGAGCTATAGGGTATTATTTCTTGAAATAAAATAAAATGGTTGCTACGGAAAATTTGGATTAATTTGAAGATTCAACATTTGGCTCCTTTTTGTACATTATAGCTTTCAAAAAACTCAAAAGTAAAACAAATCACACCAATAACCTCGTCATTTTGACAAAAATGAAAAATAATGTGTTACTTTAGAAACCAAAAAGGCAGGAAAAATCACTATAATTATTGACATCATCATTATGTAGAATCTGTGCCCTCGGTGCATCATTTAATTTCTTCAATTTAATAGATAACACTTATTATATTTGTTATTTCACTTATGTACATTTAAAAAATTAAAATGTCTAAAATCATGTTCCTATGGTAACCAAAAAGTTTCTGAACACATCCTTATAATGGTTGCTATCACAATTTTTGTGATACTGACAAGTATACAACAAAAAGTACAATAGCTTCATTCATGATTATTTTTCTTTTTCAATAAAATAAATTGAATTTAATTTTATTTCACTAAATATCAATAGAAAATCACAATTTATTAAAAATGGCTGCTGTGGCAGCCAATAGGTAAGGAAAATCCCTTTCACTGATATAATTGATATACAAAATCTACTGCCCTATTTCTCGATTATGTTTTCTTCAATAAAATAAATCACATTACTGTAACCTTGTCATTTCACTAACATGAAAATAGAAACTCATAATTAAAAAAAAGTTGCTATGGTAACCAAATAATTCAGGAATGATACAAATAATTAATGATGTATCAGTATACAAAACCCATAGCACTGCTACCAGTGTTTGATTATACCATAGACCTAAAATTCAGGTCTATGATTATACCTCTAATTAAGGTCAAAAACAGATGAATTCAAACTTTAACTGCTTATATATCTGAATTACTGCAGCAGGATTTGTTTCCAAGGAAGCAATAAGCACCTATATAAAATCATGACCGATCTTTTTTTAAGCAACTTGATTTATTAGTTGATATATATATTTACATTCAGTGTAATATTCTTTATAAAATCCATTATAGAAATCCACAACGTTCAAATCTCTATAACACACGCAAAACCTTGTCACCGCACGTCAGAATACACAGTAGGAACAATATGAATTTTCAATACTCTAGGGACACCAACATGTACATTGATTTGACACAATTTAAAAAAAAAAAATCAACCCTGTTAAATTATCGTAAAAATACAACAAATGTGCGTTTAAAATTAATTTGTCACTTTTTTCCCCTCGCAATGTTCGTTTGCGTTATTTAACTTTGCAACGCCACAAACGTCAAACACGGCTCTTACGTCTATGAAGCATGCCAGTTTTGGGGGACGTTAAATTCACGCGCTGTATTTATTTTGTCGGCACGGCCAGGCGTGTTATAGGACCGAAAACATCACAAAATATGAATTCAGTGCTTAAATATACAGATGTTTTAACATGTACATGCACTTTTTAGTTGAAGGACATACGCAAGGTACCTTACCTACTGATAATTTTTCAAGATATTCTAAATTTAAACTTATAATACCGTTACATGTTCTTTGACAAAAAATCAGCATGCGTTACCAGGGGTTTTGAAAAGATATCAAATATTGAAAATTCTGGTATTATAAAAAAAAATGTACAAATATTACAAAACATAAATTCCAGATTTTTTTTCATCAAAAATTGTCTTAGAAGAGGTGTACGAATCCATATATAGACAATAAAAATACTGCACACAGGTCCTATATATAGAGGAACTCTTCAACTCCAGGGAAGAACCTAATAAAGTTCAAACTACGTTGCGTATGACGTTAAGTAGGACAACAACTACCTCCTCGATTCAACTTGTTTTTGCTGTTGTTGAAATGATCTTTCGCTGTTCCTTTAGTACGGAATTATTATACCACCGCTACGAAAGAGAAGGGGGATATACTGATTTACCTTTGTCTGTCCGTCTGTCTGTCTGGCTGGCTGCCTGTGTGTCTGTACGTATCAAATTTTTGGTCACGGTTTTCTCAGGAACTATTAAGTGAAGATGCTTGAAATTTTAGCAGTCTTTTCTAAGACAGCTGATAAATCCACTCACCGGTGCATTTTGCAGTTAGAAAGAGGTACTCCTTCATAATATATAATGGATATTAATGTCAGTGACCTGTATGAATTGATTTTCATTGTTTTAAATCAAACCTCGCACGTTTTAACGAGCGTCAAAATATTTACCATAAATAGCAAAATAATAAACGTATTTTTCAAAATTGAAGAGTTCCAACTTTCTGATTGGTTGACTAAAAACAACAAATTAGCATATTTTACGGCGATATTTCAGCTAGTTTGCCCACGGGTGATAAGTTAGGACGAGATCACCCGTGGGTATCCGACGATGCAGGAAATGGGGTTTTAGATTATGTCCTTATCAGTTCGACATACAAATGTCATACACTTAACGTTAGATTTAAGACAAAGGGATCGAATTATTTCTGCAAGTATATGATAATTAGCAGAAATCAGCACTGATAGCAATGTTTTTTGTAAGGTTCTTCGAATTACATACTGCATTTAAAGGATGTTTTGTACAACACACAAAATATTTCCTTCACAGAAAACTAAGTAAGCTAAAGATCAAGATATAAAACTGGTAATTATACAAAGGTAACAATGAGGTCGATATGAATACAGTATATAAATGGCATATTGAAATCGCAACGAAAACACACATGGAAACCAGTACTATTGTAAAATCACATATTTTGTGGTTAAATTTCCGAGGTTTGAGGAAAAAACTAAGGTTTAGTGGAAATTTGATTTCGTGGATGAAGGATTTTTCCGTTTTATGTGATTTATATGATATTTTACTTTTTGTGGTGGACATGAATTCGTTGGTCTCTTTAAACCTCGAAAACAACGAAAATTAAAATTATTTCACAGTAATATGTTAAAAATAATTAGTTTGCGTAAAAAATATGGTCGGTCGATGGAAAGAGATGATTACACAGATATTTTGAACATATCAGCATGCATGTTTCTTATGTGCAGTACTGGTCACTGTAGCCTAATGGTAGAGTATTGCTTTCTGATAGGGATGTCCATATGCGCATTTCATCAGAGTACTTCGAGTAAGTTATAATGGTCGGAAAACAGGAGAAAAAGAAGACAAATACTAAGAATCTAATACTTTCATGTGCAGAAACCTCAGTTTATTATAATGATAACAATTAGATGCATGATATTCTAATCATTAGATTAAACATTGAAAGCAAAATCATAAATACATAGATACGTTAACAATTTTCAATTGATTGATAAAATTCAAAAAAACTTTTGACATGTATATTATTACTTTTATAAATATATACAAATTTTCAAAACTTTAGAAGTATATTTTGGAAAAACTTTCATTAAAAAATTAAAATCTATGCGACTTATCAAATCGAATTTTATTTACTAATATAACAACGAATCTGTTTGTTATTTCATGATTTATGAAGAAAACTTGTTGGTAGCATCTGTTTTTAATTAAAAAAAAAAGATGTAAAGGAGGATTACAATGTACTTTGTAAGATCTGCTAACCACAGATTGCTACATTATATGTCCATACACATACCATAGAGCGGGTTATTTTAGAGGGGTGCTAATTTTGGTGTTTTGATGGTAGCCCGCTAAAATTTTACTCACTAAAATAGTCAGTGCTAAAATAAATTACGCCAAAATTTTTGGCATACCTTTGAGCAGGCAAAACGCCAAATTTTACACCCGCCAAGAAAACCCGCTGTACGGTAGTACATATTGCACAGCAATTTGTGGGCCTTCGTAGTTACTCTACAGTCGACTTGGTATCACGTTCCCACATAATGAACTGTCAGTAAAAGCAATCTTTCTCATCTGTTGTCACAAACATTTTTGCACATGTATCATAATTAACGGAAGAACCTTGTCAAAATCTTAATTATATAGCTTATGCCTCTCATTTTCTTCTATTAATTCAGAGTATGGTAGGATTTAATCCTATAAATTAAAGAGTAGTAAACACCAACTAACATTTTTGTCCCTTCATGTAAACAATACAATTATTGTGGTTTGGAGTTGCAGAAAAGCTTGATTAAAGTTTCATAATCATGTGATAAGTACTGATTAAACAACTCGTCATTGTCAGTTTGCTACCGTACATGACAGTGTATCTTGTCGTTACGTTGTAATTCATCCTTTTTGTACATATTTTGTAGCATGCCTCGCTTTCAAAGTTGATCGCACTCAAAGCAAGCTCTTGCGTAGCAAATAATATTTTCAGAGCTTGTTGCAGAATCTTAAGCTTTTATAAAAAAAAAAAAAAAGGTTGCATATCTTATATTTTTTTTTAACAAAAAGACAAAACTTCAATGACGCACAATGGCCTGTTATTTATCTTGTTGTTAAAGGTGTCAAATTCAGATACATTTTATGTTACCCTCTTGCGAAGCTGCACCATTGTATACCTTTGGATCATTGTATATGCACAGAATCCTTTATCTAGACGTTTTATTATATTTTAAGTCAATTGGAACATTGATGGCATTAAGAGATATTTTTCCTCAGTATATATTTCGTTATTTTTCATATTTGGGCCGTGTTGCACACCCACCTCTACTAAAACAAATTTGGATGAAAAGAAAATATGGAATTAATGTTTAGTAATTTTTGTATATTTTAATTTTATTTTTCTTTGAATGATAAAAGAAATTCATCATTTGATATTTTCAAAACCCTTAGTAACGCATTCCGATGTTTTGGTCAAGATCATGTAAGGGTCTTTGAAAATTAAGAATATGTTGAAAATTTATCAATAGGTAAGGTACGTTGCGTATGTCTTTTAAGCCATTATGTACACGTGGAAATGTCTACAAGTTTATCGGTTTATTCGACTATTGCTAGTGTTCTCCATATTTCATATTGATTTGAATACACGTAGATGTATATCTGAATAAATAGCAGTACAGTTCTGCTAGATTCTAGATTCGTTCACAGTATTTCAGCCGGAGTTGAAACTACAGGCATTCTGCAAATCGTTGAAGCATATTTTGCGTAAAAACATGAACCATCCCGACCTTTCTGGAAATTATTCCGATTCTTTTCAGGATAATAGTACCATCTTAACTTTGCTCGTACAGATTCTGCCTGATAATAGGATCATTCCTTTTGGAATGATTATGATGGTTGGGAATGCTGTTTCAATCGGTTTGCTGTATGTCAGTAAACGCATATGCTTCCAAATTCGGATCATGTCTCTCAATTTAGCTTTGTGTGATCTTTTGACGGGATTTTTCCTTTGCATACCATACAACTGGGTTAACGAGCGGTATCACTGTGCTTTAAAGAAGTATCCAGCTATTCTCTGTTACACCGTATCACTGTTCGTCGTCACCATGATGAACGTCGACAGATGCTGTGTTTTTGTTTTGGCAATGCGATATTACTCTGTTATAACGAAGAAAATGATCATAAAAATGTCCGTTGCTTTATGGGTCATAGCAATGTTCATAACGTATGGCATATTGTTCGATTGGGATGAAAAATATGGCCTGTCTTGCTTAATAGTAGGCTTAGCTATGTTGAGGAGAAATGCTGTGGCATATACTTGCAGAAGTCTACTTTCAATTCTTCTGGTTTTTAACCTCGTTATGTTTCTATATCTGATATTCCAGTTTCAAAGGTTGGGAAATTCCCACAGAAAACTTTCAGTCCATTCTACAATAGCTGGGCGGACACAGGGACGGATCTTCAGAAAAATATCCACCATTGTTGGTGTGTTCTTGATGACAACTTTCCCTTTATTGATCTTAATAAATTTTCCGTTCGATTTCGACTTAGAAAGTTTTAAACAAACATTCAATATAGTTTCAATTATTGTGTTTTCTAACAGCGTTTGTAATCCTGTAATCTACGTTTGGAGATTCAGCGAGCCTCGTTTTCATTTCAAGAGAATGTTGTGTTTCTGTAGAAGAAAACAAAGGCGGAAAATGAAGCAAAAGTATAATCGTAAAAATGCATCTTACTTCATAGATCTCAAGAAAAATCAAAACGAATTTTCCTATGATTCGAGCATTTCATTGAAAGTACATTCTTTATCCACTGAGCATGCCTAGTAAAACCACAAATTAAAGATGATATTTAATGACATTTGGACCAGTTGACTGTATACACATAAAGGTTTGTATTACTGATGTGTTTATCATTTCTAAACCTTGACATTGGGTATCAAAAACCAAGGCATGTGGACACTTAATAAAGAACAAAGTTAAAATTGTCTTATGAAGTCAAAAGAACATGAAAAGGTGCATAGGGAATTCCGGGTCAGCGGGGCTTGATTCGATCTTATGTGCATGGAATGTTTTAACATACAGTGAAACCTGTATAAGCCGACTAGCACTAGGAGATAAATTTTGTGTCGGAAAAGACAGGGTGTTGGATTGCACAGTGTAAAAATATGGAAAACAGTGAAATTGGAAAGAAATTGAACGGCAGAATTCATAGTTTGACGGATTGCACAGGTGTGGGATTAGACAATACATAAAAAACTATACCATAACCCCTTCTCTCCCAACACGCAAAATCAAAGAAATGCCCTCTTCATAAAATATATGATAAAAAAAATTACAGAATGGATATTTTGAATAAATGTACAGATGAAGTAATTTATGTGATTTAGAGGAATGATCTGTATCTATAACCGAGACTTTGCAGCATTTCTGTAAAGGTCATGTACGTAAAGGGTTTTTAAAGGACGCTTAACAAAAACAGACTTGAAATGGCCTTACATAGAGTCATTGAATCCTTGCACCCTTTTTGTTGAGGACCCCGTGAAAAAGAATCATCGGGTAAAGGATCAAAGAGATCCACAGGGCTTACCTTGATGTTATGTGAATGGAATGTTTAATACATCAAAAATTATATTATAACCCCCTCTCCAACACAAGCATAAAACGCCCAAACAAATGCTCCCTCTATAAAATAATTAATAAAAATTACAGAATGGATATTTTGAATTCATGTGCATATGACGTCATATATGTAATTCTGTATCCTTAAACTTGATTTTAGAGCATTTCTATGTGTTTGGTACGTTAATGATTTTTCATACCATTTGTAAATATTACTATATCTTTTTTTTCTACAGAAAGATATATATGATGAACTTCCTTATAGCTCTTTGTACAATAATATTTTGACTTAAAAGCTAATGGGTGATTTTTTTTCGACCAAAAGAGTGCAGAAATATGGAGATAACAAACGTTATCGATGCTGCAAAGTCTATATTGAAATTCGAATCAAAAGTCTGTTCAAATACAAATCGGAAGCACACCGCCATGAACCATCAGATGTGGGCTTAAGTGTCATGTAGGAACGGGATCAGATGCCATGTAGAAGTGTGATCAGGTGTCATGGAGGAGTAGGCTCAGGTGCCATGTAGGTGAAATCAGGTGTCATGTAGGAGTTGGATCAGGTGTCATGTAGGTGAGATCAGGTGTCATTGAGGAGTAGGATCAGGTGTTATGGAGGAGTAAGATCAGGTGTCATGGAGAAGTGGGATCAGGTGTCATGTAGGTGTGAGATCAGGTGTCATGTAGGAGTGGGATCATGTTTTATGGAGGAGCAGGATCAGGTGTCATGGAGGAGTAGGATCAGGTGTCATGTATGTAAAAGCAGGTGTCATGTAGGAGAGAGATGGATCAGGTGTCATAGAGAGTGGGATCAGGTGTCACCGAGGAGTAGGATCAGGTGTCATGGAGGAGTGGGATCAGGTGTCATGGAGGAGTGGGATCAGATGTCATGGAGGAGTGGGATCAGATGTTATAGAGGAATAAGATCAGGTGTCATGTAGGAGTGAGATCAGGTGTCATGGAGGAGTGAGATCAGGTGTCATGTAGGAGTGAGATCACGTATCATGGAGGAGTGAGATCAGGTGTCATGTAGGAGTAGAGTCAGGTGTCATGGAGGAGTAGGGTCAGGTATCATGTAGGAGTAGGGTCAGGTGTCATGGAGGAGTAGGGTCAGGTGTCATGTAGAAGTAGGGTCAGGTGTCATGGAGGAGTGGGGTCAGGTGTCATGGAGGAGTGGGATCAGGTGTCATGGAAGAGTAGGATCAGGTGTCATGGAGAAATAGGGACAGTCATCATTTAGAGGTAGGGTCAGATGTCATGGAGGAGTAATCAGGTGTCATGGAGGAGTGAGATCAGGTGTCATGTAGGAGAAGGGTCAGGTGTCATGGAGGAGTAGGGTCAGGTGTCATGGAGGTGTAGGGTCAGGTGTCATGGAGGAGTGGGATCAGATGTCATGGAGGAGTGGGATCAGTTGTCATAGAGGAGTATGATCAGGTGTCATGTAGGAGTGAGATCACGTGTCATGTAGGAGTAGGATCAGGTGTCATGGAAAAATAGGGACAGTCATCATTTAGAGGTAGGGTCAGGTGTCATGGAGGAGTGAGATCAGGTGTCATGAGGAGTAGGGTCAGGTGTCATGGAGGAGTGGTCAGGTGTAATGGAGGAGTGAGATCAGGTATCATGGAGGGATGGGATCAGTTATCATGTAAAGTTCTCCTCAGAACTTCAGATTTTCGACCATTTCGTCTAAAGCTATATGTGCAGGTTTCCTGTTGATGGAATTTTTAATGAACATGTACTTTACTCACTTAGAGGTCAATGTTGTTTTTAAATTCTTATGTCAAATCGAGCAATTTTGACACAAGATTTACTTACAGTCATTCATATGCGAATTGAGTGAGAAATTATGTGTTTTCGTGGTAACAATTCTGTTTTCTTTTTATAGATGTAATTGTTGTTTATATGAAATAAAAAGGTTAATAGATCTTTTTATCGCGCGCTTGAATTTTAATGATGTCATTCAAGTAGACAGTGAAACGTCTCAGCATTATGTAAGCCTGTCTTGTCCATAGAATTTGCATGGTGATGTTGTTTAATAAAGATGTTTAGTATGTTATAAATCTGTATTATATTCATAGAGATTTTTAAAAAATATAATTAAAATATAAAAAAGTAATACACACTTTTATATATACTTTACAATTTATATAAACAAATTAAGAGTCATTCTCTGTAAGCATAAACTAATTCAGAAATATGTTGGAAATGGCACATCACAGATTTGGCTGAAATTTTGCATGTAATGTAGAAACACCATGTAAAGAGCATTTTTGGGTCATTTTTTTTAATTTTGAGTCCCGGTTGCCACGTCAACCAAAACCACCATTTTGAGGCCAAAAATACAGGGCAACCTACTGAAAGTTATTACAGATTTAATTAATTTAATTACTCTGATTGAATATTTGTTGGAGTAACTACCACAACTGATAATATTATTCATTAGTATATGCAGGTTATGAAAGAGTTGTCTTTCAGTGAAAAGTGTGAATTTTTAAAATTCTAACAAATTTGAAAAAATGCCAATTTTTGGCATTTTCTATGCATAGTACCAAGAAAACGCGGGCAATCCATAACAAACAACTACCATCACTGAAAAGTTCTTTCCTTACTCAACAAAATGTAAAATTTATAGAGAGCTATAGGGTATTATTTCTTGAAATAAAATAAAATGGTTGCTATGGAAAATTTGGATTAATTTGTAGATTCAACATTTGGTTCCTTTGTGTACATTATAGCTTTCAAAAAACTCAAAAGTAAAACAAATCACACAAATTAACCTCGTCATTTTAATAAACTATGAAAAAAAAATCTAAGTTCATTAATTAATGAAAAATAATGTGTTACTATAGAAACCAAAAGAAAGGAAAAATCACTATAATTATTGACATAATCATTATGTAGAATCTGTGCCCTCAGTGCATCATTTAATTTCTTCAATTTAATAGATAACACTTATTATATTTGTTATTTCGCTTATGTACATGAAAAAAATTAAAATGTCTAAAACCATGTTCCTATGGTAATCAAATAGTTTCTGAACACATCCTTATAATGGTTGCTATCACAATTTTTGTGATACTGACAAGTATACAACAAATAATACAATAGCTTCATTCATGATTATTTTTCTTTTTCAATAAAATAAATTGAATTTTATTTTATTTCACTAAATATCAATAGAAAATCACAATTTATTAAAAATGGCTGCTGTGGCAGCCAATAGGTAAGGAAAATCCCTTTCACTGATATTTTTGATATACAAAATCTACTGCCCTATTTCTCGATTATGTTTTCTTCAATAAAATAAATCACATTACTGTAACCGTGTCATTTCAATAACATGAAAATAGAAACTCATAATTAAAAAAAAAGTTGCTATGGTAACCAAATAATTCAGGAATGATACAAATAATTAATGATGTATCAGTATACAAAACCCATAGCACTGCCACCAGTGTTTGATTATACCATAGACCTAAAATTAAGGTCTATGATTATACCTCTAATTAAGGTCAAAAACAGATGAATTCAAACTTTAACTGATTATATATATCTGAATTACTGCAGCAGGATTTGTTTCCAAGGAAGCAATAAGTACCTATATAAAATCATGACCGATCTTTTTGAAGCAACTTGATTTATTACTTGATATAAATATTTACATTCAGTGTAATATCCTTTATAAAATCCATTATAGAAATCCACAACGTTCAAATCTCTATAACACACGCGAAACCTTGTCACCGCGCGTCAGAATACACAGTAGGAACAATATGAATTTTCAATACTCTAGGAACACCAATATATACATTGTTTTGACACAATTTAATTAAAAAAAATCAACCCTGTTAAATTATCGTAAAAATACAACAAATGTGCGTTTAAAATTAATTTGTCACTTTTTTCCCCTCGCAATGTTCGTTTGCGCTATTTAATTTTGCAACGTCACAAACGTCAAACACGGCTCTTACGTCTATAAAGCACACCAGTTTTGAGGGACGCTAAATTCACGCGCGGTATTCATTTTGTCGGCACGACCAGGCGTGTTATAGGACCGAAGATATCCCAAAATATGAATCCAGTGCTTAAATATACAGATGTTTTAACATGTACTGTATGCACTTTTTAGTTTAAGTAGGACAACCACTACCTCCTCGATTCAACTTGTTTTTGCTGTTGTTGAATGATCTTTCGCTGTTCCTTTAGTACGGAATTATTATACCACCGCTACGAAGGAGAAAGGGGATATACTGATTTACCTTTGTGTGTCCGTCCGTCTGTCTGTCTGGCTGGCTGGCTGCCTGTGTGTCTGTACGTATCAAATTTTTGGTCACAGTTTTCTCAGGAACTATTCATTGAAGATACTTGAAATTTTAGCAGTCTTTGCTAAGACATGCCATATGGTGGGTAACATTTGAGTTTAAATTTGATATCAACTTCCTGTTTATCCGTGTGTCTGTCCGTACCATACATAACAAATTTTCGTTGCAGTTTTCCCAGCAACTACTCATGGCAGATGCTTGAAATTTTAGCACACTCTTTGCTGACGCATGCCATTTGGTAGGATCCATTTTTGTTCAAATCCGATGTTGACTTCCTCTTATCTGTCTGTCTGTAATTTAACTTGTGAATATCAACATAATATTCTATATTCACATCAGAGCGGGGATATTACTAGTGAGCATTGACTCACAGACGTCTTGTTTATTAAATAGTTGGTTGCAGGCCTTTTGATAAAAAAAACCTTCCTTTTTGTTGCAGTAGCATAATTATGTATAGTGTAAAACCCTGTCATGCAGATGTTTTTAAATAAAATCTTGTTGAAAAGATTAATTTTGACATCTCTTCCATATTATACTTTCCACCTGAAAGAATATGGTATGTCCCTCAAATTTTGCCAAAACAATATGCTAGGGGAATACATTATTAGTAATGTGGCTTATTCTTCCATCATTTTACATTTTAGCTCAAGTACAGAGAAACTGTTGAAGAGATTATTGTTAATCATACACATTAAAATTGACAATCAGAATTCAATATGTAATTTTTAGTGATTTTGATTTGCCTCACTTAGGCACAGAAGTTAAACTAAGTATTAGGGGGAAGTGCAATTAGATGGAAAGATTATAATGCAGACCACCGCCGCTCTTCTTAGGTCCAAAACACTGTCCGTAGGGGCTATGCCCCTGGGAGTGAACTCCCTATAAGCTTTTGAAATTCAATAAACATAGAACCTCATTTTGACCCAAATTGAGTGTAATATTACCTTAAGTATATATACATATACTTATACGTATATAAGCCAACCTTTTTCAATGCCAACTTATTTCAGTACCATTTTTTTTTTTACCTACAATACTATATTTTACATATATCACATCTTAAGATTTATTCCTCGCAAGAACTGAGATTAATTTTCAGAAAAATAAAAAAGGGATCGAGACAGAAAAAAGACCAAAAAAAATGTATTTTAATTGTAATTTGTGTAGGAGGCTACACTCTTTATCAAGTAAGTTCATTTTGCAAGAAATCAGAGACAGGTTTATATTTCGTATTATTAATTAATTCTAAAGCAAACTCCGATCATTATAAGTGATTATAAGTGAGGCAAATCAAAATCACTAAAAATTACATATTGAATTCTGATTGTCAATTTTAATGTGTATGATTATTCTACAAAGTTGGTGCACAGAATTAGTGGTTACTCAAATTCTACAGAAAATTCGCTTTTTTTTTTTTTTCTTTCTTTTTTTTTTTACATTTATAAACAAGAATTGTTGAGGCAATTAACTGACAGACGATGCTATGGGCTTACTTCAAGTACATTGATTAAATAAATTAATGTCTATTTCGCTACATAAATCTGTTACATCTAAGACAACAGAAATTCGGAAGAATATTTTCTTACCCAGACTCTAAATTTACAGTGCTTTTAGCATTTCCAGTATAATAAATTCATGAATTTATTGTGATGAGTTCATAAAGAAAATTCATTTCATGCATGTAAAAGGTAATATTCTGGCAAGTAGCACAGGCACCGGAATTTTTATCAATCAGTCGCTCAATATGCCAAATATCGGAACATTCTACCCCATCTCTATATAAATACGCCTTGTGTATTTACATATATGTAGAGGGGGTAGAATTTTTCGATATTTTGCATTTTGAGCGACTGAATGAAAAAAATTCAGGTGCCTGTACTATTACTATATATTCTTAATAAATAACGGAAATATCTTGAAGTCTTAGATCATGTTATAACCAGTGCTTTGTTCTTTAAATACAATACAAAGTTAGCTAAAAATAATTAATCCGATGACAATTATAGTCATTTTGAACCTAAAGAATTTATTTTCGAACATTGAATCTGCCAGGACTTTTTCAGTTGATAAAGTACATATCGGTTCTTTACCCTTTCACCCCAGACAATGTCAAAAATCCTGAAGAAACTAAGTTATCTGGACTTCCCGGAGAACTCTCGACAGGCCCTGCAGTACGTAGCTTCCTGTTACTCGGACGGCTCAACACACCATCATGGACTCTCTATACCTGGTCTGGAGTCAGCCTCTGAAAACTGGGCTTACGAAGTCTGTCATGAATACATCTACTTTAATTCGTCTTCACGGCGAGGTACACAGGTAAAACTGACTGTTCATTGGATTTTACTGTTTAACTTTGCATTTGCTTATGCACATCCATTCTTTGAGTATGCCTATGACCAAAAGCATTTTGTTCTTAAAGAAGATATGGAAAATATTTTGGACGCCCTTACAATCACTAAAATTATTTCAGTGGTATGCCTTATAAATTTAAGCAGTGCAGCTGTCACATGAAGTTGTGCACATAAAAGACAGTATAAATCTGTGCTTCTTGCAAAAATGAAAATAGCCCACAACATGCACAAATTAAGAGGACCATGTATAAAATAAAACACTCATATACTTTTGCTCAATCATAAAAATAAAGGAAATATGATGTAATTTGCAATAATGGATATTTAGCATGTTTAGTTGAACTTTGGTTTTACGAACACCAATATCTTGAGCCACATGGAGATCTCAATTAAAATCCCTACCACTAATTCTTGAAGTATTTCACCCGGATATCTTGAATCCTTTTATATCTCAAAGTTTTTCCTTGGTCCCATGGATTTCAAGATGATGAGGTTTGACTGAAGTATATTTTTATAATTACTACATGTGTTTCCTTATTAGCACATCAAAGGCCATCTTTAAAAAAATGTTTGGTTTCCCACTCCCGACCCACTGGCTAAACAAGGCTCAACTCAAAACTTTTTTTAAGCCATCTTAAAAATTTTTTTTGATTGCCCTCTCCCAACTGACTGACTAAAAATGGCCCGACTCAAAACCTTTTAACATCCCAGGACACAATATTTTTCTTTTTCTTTTGATTCATATTATCCTGTCAACATACATGTGAAAATTTTCTGGAATTTTTTTTTTCGCACCTACCTACCTATCCAGTAATTTACCCTGAGTCTGGAGAGGGCAAGCAAACATTATTTAAAGATGGCCTAACATTATTCTTTTTTTTGGACAGAAATTGAATGCAGTGCAGGAGCTTCAGCTTTTAGAAATGTTGAGCAGTTGTCTGAGTGAGGCCAATGAGGGGTCGAGATACAGTATATTTAACGCCATTTTCGGAGGTTCCCCCGAGGCATACAAAATTATTCTACTGACCAAACTGGTGTCCATGGCTTTATCCGTCAGTGTTAGTTCTGTGTTGGACTGTGCTGCTTTGTGGATGCAGGTAATTCATGTACAAGGGTTAAAACGTCAACATCATCAGACACAAAATTTTCATTATGACAACTTGAAATTATTGGAACTATTTTGTTGGTTTGTTATCGGTGTATACAATTTTTCAATGTTGTGTAAAATTTCGGAGATGCTACAGGAAATTGAAAACCACTTTTATTTGATGAAAGTAAAATATCCCTAGTATTCAGAACATTTTATTCAGTTTAGTGCTGTTGGCCAGTGCTGTGCAGCATGAGTAAGCAAAGTGTTTATATTGACACTCAAAATAAAGAACTGACAAAATTTAATATATTTATGTCTTATATTTAATTTGAATAATGAGTTAGATTGAAGGCTGATATCCAATTTTCATCATTATGAATCATTAAACTCTTAAGTTATTTTTTGTAATGTTAAAAAATAATTTTCTTAACAAAAAGGGAAAAAAATTGTATAAGAAGTTCCTTTCACGGGACGTGGATGCAAGCCATTCCAATTGTTATTAAAGCCCTGATACTTGTAGCCATAAACTGATTACTGTAAACCAATTTTTATTCATATGTGAGAAATATCTGCAAGTTTCGCGACCTATTCTAACTCCCAAATATTTATCGCCGCAACTCATTCATTTTGGCTCGTATTTTTGTAGTTGATATATAGCATAAATAAATTTTCACAAATTGATTTCAAACTGAGGATTTGGGAATACAAGATGACTGGAAAAATAGTTGGTTTACAGTATTTTATTCAGATTGTGTTTAACAATGTAAAATTCTGACTTTTAGGAGCATGGTTGCCACAGTAAGGCAGCTTGTGACCTCTCCCACAGTCTGGTGGAGGACTACTGTATTCTTTTCCCCGAGGTCAGCAAGACGTTCCAAACCCTCCCCAAAATTTCCCCCCTCTTCACTTGTAACTTCATCACAGCCGTGGCCACCATCTACCCATTTGATGGGAACGGTAAGATAATGTTACTACTTGTGTTAGTTTTTTTTAGCTCTACTGGTCAGAGACCAGAAGAGCTTATGCGATGGTAATGCGTCCGTCGTCCGTCCGTCTGTCTGTCTGTCTGTCTGTCTGTCCGTCTGTCTGTCTGTAAACAATTTTTCAAAATGCTACTCCTCCTACAGTTTTATTCTGATTTCAATATAACTTGGCACACAAGTAGACTACACTAAGATACATAATTCTGTGTATCGGTTTTTGATTTCGATGATCGGTGTTGCCATGGTTACTAAAAATAGAAATTTCTGTAAAATTCTTTCAAAATGCTACTCCTCCTACAGTTTTGGTCTGATTTCAATATAACTTGGCACACAAGTAGACTACACTAAGATACATAATTCTGTGTATCGGTTTTTGATTTCGATGAATGGTGTTGCCGTAATTACTAAAAATAGAATTTTTTGTGAAATTTTTCAAAATGCTACTTCTCCTACAGTGTTGGTCTGATTTCAATATAACTTGGCACAAAAGTAGACTACACTAAGATACATAATTCTATGTTTCGGTTTTTGATTTCGATGAAAGGTGTTGCTGTGGTTACTAAAAATAGAAATTTCTGTGAAATTCTTTCAAAATGCTACTCCTCCTACAGTTTTGGTGTGATTTCAATATAACTTGGCACACAAGTAGAGTACATTAAGATACATAATTCTGTGTATCGGTTTTTGATTTCGATGAATGGTGTTGCCGTAATTACTAAAAATAGAATTTTTTGTGAAATTTTTCAAAATGCTACTTCTCCTACAGTGTTGGTCTGATTTCAATATAACTTGGCACAAAAGTAGACTACACTAAGATACATAATTCTATGTTTCGGTTTTTGATTTCGATGAAAGGTGTTGCTGTGGTTACTAAAAATAGAAATTTCTGTGAAATTCTTTTAAAATGCTACTCCTCCTACAGTTTTGGTGTGATTTCAATATAACTTGGCACACAAGTAGACTACAATAAGGTACATAATTCTGTCTATTGGTTTTTTACTTCAATGAACGGTGTTGCCACAGTTACTAAATCACAGTTACTAAGTTACTAAACTAGTTATAGAAATTTCTGTTATATACTCTCAAAATGCTACTCCAAATACAGTTTTAGTCTGATTATAATATAATGTGGCATGCAAGTAGACTACACTAAGAACATAATGAGACTTAATCAAGGATCATATTATCCTATTTATTGCTGTTGTAAAGTTTCAATTCCCAACTGCTTAAGTACTTTTCTCTTCCTTTGCTATATAATAAGTACAAACCAGTAGAGCTTCAGTCTCGACAGAGACTTCTGGTTGGTTAATGTTTTCTGTTGTATTGCAGAAAGGTACTTAAATTATGAGATTAAGAGATTTATTTGAATGACCCTTGATTAAGGTCCCTAAAATTGCAGAGCAAAATACTGCTTCTACAGAAGGATGTTTGGTTATGATCCCATTTAAAGTAGTGCTTATTTCTACATTAAGTTTTCTAAGAAAGTACACATGAATTTAAAATAAAGTTGTATCTTGCATTTAGTATTTGTTTGGGTGAATAAAGTTTATTATAAGAAGCACTTAAAGTATGTGAATTGTAATTACTATGTATTTTATTAATGATTTTACTTTAATTGTTGTAGCTTTCCAGAAGCCTCCCCCTTTGTCATTACTCCGATACATCACTGAGTGTAATTAATTAATTAATGATTTAACTTTAATTATTTAGCTTTCCAGAAGCCTCCCCCCTTGCCATTACTCCGGTACATCACTGAGTGGGTCTCCTCTGATCCCTGTCTGTGTTCAGAGTCCGTCCGTTTGTCACGTATACAGGCCAACTTCTCCTGCCCCTTCATGGGCCTCGTTCAGTGGTGCATTCTGGGACACTTATACACACAATGTCAGGTGACCAATGAATCAGAAAAGACTGAAGTTCTAGGACTGCTCTCTAAGCTCCATTTTGGAATTCTACAGAGTTTGTTAGCTTATAAAAGCCTGGAACTGAACCAAGCTCTCTTCTTCATGCCCCATATTGTGTCCCTGTCTCAGGCTTTAATGCAGCTCAATAAAGGATGCAGGAATGAAGAAACTCTGCATCTGTTGATTGAAAAGATTGGACAAGTTATTCAGGTTGCCATGGTGACAGGGAGTCTGAAAGAAGACAAGGGTACTTAATTGATTATTATTGATAAGAGATAGAATCACTTTCTTCATACTTCTTATGCATTGTTATAAAGGTTTTTTTTAACATTGTTAGAAAAACTTCTTTATAAAAGGATTTCTCCAGCATAATTTATATCAGCTACATGTATATGCAAACATATTTGAAATTTGTTTTGTTTTCCAGGCTTTTTTGGTCTTAAACAAATTTGCAGCATATTACCTCAGAATAGGTAAGCTAACAAAATAAACTTACATGTATGTTATTTCACAGGGTATGTTCATATTCGTATCTGGTTCATCTAGGTCTTAAGTTTGTTTTGGAAAATACATTGACAATTAACATTTCAAAGAAGGTTTAAAGAAGTTCTAATTTTATTTTTTCATTTCAACACTTTATGAATATCATTCATAATGTCAATATCTGACAGAGCTCATTGTGGCTATACCATTTAAAAGCGAAAATTGATATGTCTCACCTATTTACAGATTACTGGAAATAATTCAAAGACACCATCTTCCTCAGAGCATGGATACATCTTAGTGAAGAAAGACAACATGTTTTATTGATGACAGACATTATAACAGTACAGAGTGGACAGACTACAGATGACATAGTTAGGACAAGCAGTGTAGCAAAGTGACAACAGACAATAACATAACATAGTGACGAATATAAGAAATGTTCTCTTATGAGGTCAGCAAGAAATATTGGTGCATTAAAAATCAAGTCATACAATTGTCAACTGCTGAGCAGGGTAAACTGTTCAATAACATGAAAAAGGAAAGTACATCTTGTTATTTTAATTTAGTGCTGTTATAGATCTTTATATTATAGATACACACATCTGTCTTCTGAGGATGTGTTTTGTCTTCAATGTTGTATACTAAGAAATTCATATTAAAAATTCTCATTTTTAAAAATTATTTTGCAAACTTATTTTAAATATATTTTGTTGAAATTCAATAATTAATGATTGGGAAATAGGCAAAGCCTATGCACACCTTTTTGAATTTATTGAAATATGCAAATGAGGAAAGATATTATTGATAATAAAACTTCACAGCTAATTGCTGATTTCACCTTTGTCTATAAACACTGTACAATAGTTGAATTATAACTTACTGATGAATAATGGATTTCAAAAAACAACCAATTATCTCAAATGATTGTAGACCTGAAAAAACTTATGAGATGATGTATTTGCCTACAGTTCAATTAAGTTGTTTAGCTTTAGAAGTTTAAAACTTCATTGTTTAAAGAGATATGATTTATTACTGGGTATATGATTGAAGTTATCATTAAGGAAATAATTTCCCTTACTGCCTTATACAATGTTAATACCCTGTCTCCCCCATTAAACATGCACAGTGTCACATATATAGGATGAAAAATGGATTTGTCATCGTAAGGATATTAATGGTGTAATTTTTATACCACAAAAAAGAACACACTTTTCAATCCAGCATTTGCAAAAGATTTTAAAGTGTATTTTATAGTATATTCCGAGGTAAAAATTTGATCCTTTATTGTGCTCCCATCCTACCCCCTGACGACCCTCATTCTGAACTCAGAAGTGCCTATGCACTCACATTTGAATTTAGAAAGTTTGCTTTCCAATATAAATTTGTGTGGCCCTTATACTCAATAAGAAATTCTTCTAAAATCAATTTCCTATACAGGTATTTTCCAAACTTTCAACCTTACTGATAAAATAGAAAGAAAAGTTTGTTTAAAGTATCCCATTAAATAAAAATTTAAATTGGGGATTTAACTTGATTTTAGAAGGATTTTTTATTGAATACAAGGACCACACAAATGTGAGTGCAGTAGCACTTCTGAGCCAAGGAATCAATTTTTGTCAAATACTGGTATATGTCACTGAGTATCCTAGACCAAAAGGCTTTCGTTTATACTAAAAATAGAGAATGATGTGACCCTTAAACAAGTGGAAATAATAAGGAGAATAAATACAAAAGTACTGTAGTGGTTTTATAGCCATATGTAATAACTTTAGTACAAAATAAAACCTAAACATAAGTGTTAAGTTACCCAATTTTTTTTTAAAACATTACAAAATATTTTTATAAAATACAGTACATGAAGCTGTACTATTATGAATATGAAATCTAATGTTGGCCTTAAATGTATGCCTATGAGCCATATATAAAACCCACATTGTCTTGTCTTTATAGTGTTTTGTTGACTTTATTTCTTAAAAATTGACATCTGTCAACTTCTTCACAATTTTCGAAAAATTGGGTCGTTCAGATGGATCAGACTTCCAACAAGACAACATTAAACGATACAGGTCATCTGAACACTTCCTGGGCTGGGGATGACGGTATCCACCTTGAAGTTTTCTTTCCAAAGCATTATTCGATAGATCTACAGAAAATAAGACTTTGTTAATGCATATTGTTAAAAAATAATTTCAATATTTTTCTAAACTTAAGAAATAAACATTTTATCCTTTTTTCTGAGCTGTCAAAAAATTCTCTACTTTTTTTTCTTCAGCATATATATAGGACACAGATTCTCTGAATTAGCTTGCTTCTCTTGTGATAATTTATGATATATTAGAGATTACCTGAATAAGGTACCTCTCCTCTGGTGACGATTTCTATTAGAACTATTCCATATGACCAAATGTCCGACTTTGTTGAGAAGTTATTATGTAGTAATCCTTCTGGCGCCGTCCACCTTATGGGAATAGGTCCACCTAAAAGAAATGACATTTTATAAAGTACTTGACATGAGCGTTATTTCTTTAAATTTAAGAGAAAAATGCATACGAGGTTAAATGTATTTAAAAGCATTTTCAAGTAATTAAATTATATAATTTACATCTGAATGTTGTTACGGTATGTTTACTTAAAAAAAAAACGGGCTTCATATTTAGAAATCATAAATACAATAAGCGCCATGGACATGAGTAGCGCTAACTCATGATTAAGTCAATAACTTTATACCCTGTGGTTGCGCTAAATTTTGAAAATGCCAATTTAAGTACACTTCAGTATCTAAAAGGTATGACAAAAAATTCCAACACCTGATGAGGCATAGACCGAGTCCTCTGAATCAAGCAATCTTGCTAGTCCAAAGTCTGACACCTTGGCTGTTAATGCTCTGTCTAGAAGAACATTTCTAGCTGCCAAATCTCTATGAACTATGTTCTTGCTCTCCAAGTACTGCATTCCTTTTGCAATCTATTTTAAAAAAAAATTTACTATACTGAAATTTTGATTTTTTTTACTCGTAGTGGCTTTTGTAAACAAATGAATTGGCAGATATCCAAAAATATAATTAATAAAATAATTTTCATTAATACAACTTATTTTTATTAAAAAAAATATATATACTTGTTTATTAAATTATGCAAAAGTTTTAGCTTGTATAGCTGCATAAAACAGCCGATAAAAAACAAAAGGTGGACAAAATGTGTTTTTAAACAACAGAATGTTGAAAAAAATCTAATGGTGGGCGATCGAAAATGATATTTTCAACTTGTGACGAGTTTCTCAAACTACTTTAGGCTCGGGAGTGGCGTGAGGACTGGTGGTCGTGGTTTAAGTTTTACTTATTAGTTATGAATGAAGAGAAGATACAAATGTTCATTAATGATGCTTAGATCTTGTTATACTAGTAATTCAGCCTCATTTTATTCGCGTTCTGAAATTCAAAACTTTTTAAAAGCGTTTTACTCACATCGGTTGCAAATTTTTTCATCTGCTCTTGATCTAATCTTGTGTTCGAAGCAAGATACTTTTGCAGGTCTCCATTTTCAAGATATTCCATCACAATGACAAAATTGTTCGTTTCCGTCCAAACTTGAATCAATTCGACCACATTTTTGTGCTTTAGACCTCTCATTATATCTGCCTCTTTTTTGATAGCTTTGAAATCAATAGACTCTCTACTCCTCAACTCCTTTATTGCCACCTTTCTACCATTTAAGGTACCTAGACAGAAATAAAGTGAAATTGTTCAAGTTTAACTGTTTTTCTACAATGCACCTTTTTTTTGGTTTTGTTTTCTCATATAATTATATAATTAACATTTAATTCCTCTTCTTCTTCCATTAATGTTCCTTTATTTTTGAATAACCTAATCATTTTTTTTTTGTAAATTTTGAAACTCCAGAATTTTACTTGAAATTTTCCACGCAACACATTCTCATATCAAATCACATGAATGGAACTTTTTTCGATAATATTTTGATATTTTGGCGACGAAATTTTTTTTCTCTATACTACTCGAAAAGGAAATGAATTTACGGCTAATTCATTTGTATATTATTAAGAATATTAATCCGCGCACCACATTACACGGCTACGTGTAACTGATGAAAGTAATTTAATCACAAAATGTATGAAGCCAATCGAAACCAAACCAAACCAAAACGCAAACAGTCAAATTTTGGATATTTGAAGTAGAGTTCTAAAAACCTGCATATTCAAAACAGGTAATTTTCTAAAGTTTTGAAACAATTAGACAATTTCTTACCACAATTTTTTGCGGACTACTTACCATTCAAATATTTCGATGAACAGATGAAGTGACATTCAATTTTTCAACAAATTTAAAGCGTATAAAAGAAATCAAAAAAGTTAAACCAAATAAAGAATTACTAATGTAACCATTTTTCATATTTTTGAAATTCATGTTTAATTCACAATTGGAGATATTTTAACGTACATGTATCTCTACTGCTCTAGATTACAACTTTGAGGGAATGTCATGAAATAAATGAAAATAAGACGAGTAAGCATATGCATAGTCAATTAATCTAATCAAGCAATATTACAGGTCATAGAAAATCTTCTTACAAATTGAATTCTAAATGCCAAGGAAGAACTCTAGCAGAAAATTTTTTTTATCATATGTTATTAAAAATTACAAATAATAACTAAAATATTTACAATGAAAGTGCTCTCTTGAACTACTTCTTTCGTTAACAAGATGCTTTTTTGTTATCTTTCGTTGCAAAAAAATTCTAAAAAAAAAAAAAAAAAAAAATTGTTAGTTGTATTGGATTGTTGGTCGTATATACACTTTTAATGGAAATACCTTTAAATACGACACCGAAATTCCCACTTCCAATTTGTTCTAAAAAAAAAAAAAAAAAAAAAGAATTGTTAGTTGTATTGGATTGTTGGTCGTATATACACTTTTAATGGAAATACCTTTAAATACGACACCGAAATTCCCACTTCCAATTTGTTTCTCCTTGTTGATTCCTGATTCCTTTATCTTTGAGACATCTAACGGTCTGCAATGAAATCATTTTTTTTGCAAAATATATACCCATCCAAATATTACCAATATTTATCATCTTTCTATCATGTTGTAAATTTTGCATTAACCTCCCATTGTATTCAAAATTCAAAATTTACACGATACTTCTATAAATAATTTGAAAATTTTCTTTTTCTTTCAATTGTGGACTTTTCACCGATATAAAAATAATAAATCTTATCCTGAAAAAAAGATTGAGAAACGAATATTTTTTTCTGTTTCAAAAAATATATAATATTAAAAATCCAAAAAAAAAAAATACTTTAATGTGATACATGTACGTATAAATAAATTACCCCGTTAACGCCTTTACAACTGATGCGGCGGCTCTAGATATGGAATGGATTCCGTCAGCCCTATAAATATATAAACGCTATAATATGTTTACAAAATTACAGAATTATAAAAAATAAGATATTTTTAATACTTGGTATTCATATGCAAGTACAACTTTATCATCGACGATTCTCTGTACCTTAATTACGTTAAAAGTTTTGATAAACTGTCTGCTAAAATACAGTAACATTTAAAGACATGATTTCTGTGACTCTATTTTCTTGGAAAATGAATAAAAATGAGTAATTTGTAAAATGATTTTAAATCTGTACTGTTAATGCAACACTTTAGCCCTCTTGACCGTATAAACTGAGGTCTCGTGTCGCAGTAGATGTTCGGCACGAAAAAGACCCCTCCCTACTCAATAGTCATTAGTGACGATTATAGATCTAAATTTTAGACCCTCTACCTGCAAGTGGTGGTGTCTTAATATGAGTGAAAATTTCTCAGAGGGACGGTACACAAACAAACAAGTAAACAAAGAAACAAACAAACAAACGATTACATGTATTTTCTTTGCATTGATATGATCTGTATAAACCAGTTATTTTTATACTCACGTTATAACGATAAGATCTCCCTTCCTATAATCGGACTCATCTTCTACATATTTTGATTGTATTCCCTCTGAAAAAAAAAATCGAATTATACTATTTAGCAAAAATCGTGAAAGCAAAATATTTACAGATGTCAATATCTGCGGAATTATAGCCATGTAAAGATACAATTTATCTTTATTTAAGGCCTTTTGCACCCAGAATAAAAGCCCCTCAACGCTTTGCACGACCTACTAACTATATATCTCAGTTGATTCGATACGCAAGAGCATGCTCTACGTATGAACAATTTCTAAAACGAGGTAAATTATTGACAAGCAAGTTGATGAAACAAGACTCGTTTAAAGTCATCATTTCGTAAGTTCTATGGTCGATACAATGACCTTGTCAGCAAATACAATTTATCATTGTGTCAAATGCTGACTGACTTTTTTCATACTAATTGTAAGTTCATTATTCATACACTGAATTGACGACGGATTTTGAGTTATGTCCCGATCATGACAAGGAGCACACGGCGGGTGTGACCGGTCAGCAGGGGATGCTCACTCCCCCATGGCCCCTGACCCCACCTCTGATGTTTCGGAGGTCCGTGTTTGTTCTGCACCTGTCTTGTATTGCTTTATGGACTTTGAGATTGAATACTGTTCGTTATATATCTCCGTACCCTTTCTTAGTCCATTTATTGAATTTACGACGGATTTTTCCGTTCCGTTTATTCCCGATCATGACAAGGAGCACATGGCCGATGTGACCGGTCGGTAGAGGATGCTCACTCCTCCATGGCACCTAATTCTACCTCAGATGTTTTGGAGGTCCGTGTTTTCTCTGCTCCTATTTTGGATTGTTTTATGAACTTTTGATCTTGAAAACGGTTCGTTATCTCCAAATGTTTCACAATATCTACTTGGTTTTCGGAGACCAGGACTTCCAACAATCAAATTGCGCCCGTTATTAGCAGACCTTTTTTTGTATTCATATGAAGCAGAATTTGTGCAAAATCTTATGCGTGAAAAGAAGAAAAACACTTTAATTTGACATTAAGATACATATATCGACGACGTATTGTCACTTAACAAGATGACTTTAACTTTTTAAATCGTCAACTTCCCTTACTTATGCAGTACTTTACCTTCATCACCTGTATAGTAGTATACGGAGTTTATATCTTTCAGTTGATTTGATACAGAAGAGCATGCTCTACGTATGAACAATTTCTTAAACGAGGTAAATTATTGACATACAAGTTGATGAAACAAGAATAACAGAATTCTCATTTAAAGTCATCATTTGTATTTTTTTGGTCGATACAATGACCTTGTCAGAAAACACACTTTATTACTGAGTCAAATACCGACTGACGCTTTTCATACTTATTTTATTCCATTATTTACACACTGAATTGACAATGGATTTCTCCGTTCCGCTATTTCCTGACCATGACAAGGAGCACACGGCGGGTGTGACCGGTCGGCAAGAGATGCTCACTCCTAAATGGCACCTGATTTCACCTCTGATGTTTGGAGGTCCGTGTTTGCTCTGCTCCTCTTTTGTGTTGTTTTCAAGGTGGACTTTTGATCTTGAATACTGTTCGTTAACTTATCTCCATATGCTTCATTGACAAAATGACTAAATACACCCTCATCTGCATGACAATCAAACTGATATTTTCGGTTATAGTGACTACTAGTAACTTACATTTTTAGTGTATGAATCATGGTGTCTTTTTTAAAGTGTAATATGCTATAAAATACCAAATGAATTGTAAAATAGATTCCTTCCGTATTTGTTTAAGATTATTTCAAGATTGATAAAGATAATTATAAAACCTCGATAGAACTTTAATATTGAAGGGGTTTTCCTGACAATTTGAGTTTCTACGGATTTATGGACATGTCACGTGATACCGATATAAGTTTACTAATGGTGAAGACCAAAAAGAAACCGCCCTCATATTGCTTCAAAAAAACCTAAGGAAAAAAGCAAATGTTCACAAATATCGGTGTTTTAAAATCATGAAATATTTACATATTACTGCGAATCGATAAGTTGAACTGCGTAAAATATTTTATTACATTTGGGGAAGTATAAGAATGTCAGACTAGACTTTGATACATGTAAATTGTAACAATACTTTCTTTTTACTTTCAATTTGATTTTACTTATTTATTTATTTATATATAGTTTTTTTTTTTACAGTTTTGCATCGTAACACGACAATAGTTGTGAAAATTTATAAAATCATGGACTTCATTGTTTTATACCCGTCGTTCAATACTAAATTAGTACTTTGTTTTTTAATACAAATACCTAGAAGTTTGATTTACTAGTATATGTTTATCAAATTTCATAATATTTTTTTTTATCCCTTGTTCGTAGTTTGATATCATAGAGTGCTGCTGTGAGGCTACTTTATGACCATGATCACAAAGAAATACATTCGTTCGCCAATTAAATTCTGAAAAAACAGAGGAAACGCCTTAATTAACTCCCTCCGATGAACCCTTCGAAATTGTTAGAGTATGATTAGGCTCTCTGTAATTGTAACCTCTAACTAAATGAACATCTACTTAATTACTTTACTTACCCAAGGAAAAAATTCCACCCATACTTTTTTTTTCAGTTAACTTCAGGAGATATAAAGAAAAATAAACTGAAAACGAAAGAACATTAAAAATGACGGGTTTTCCTGAGAATTTTGCATTCTACGTAATTGTGAGATAAGATTTCCCATTGGCTAGTTTCAAGAGAATATAGACGGTATTCTCTGCACTCCTATCGTCTCAATTAAATTAAAATAAAAGGCAAGTGTGCAGAAATTAACATCAACATTTTGAAAACTAAAATTTTGACAATTACAATCATTGAATATTTACAAACTACTGGGATTCTTTATGTTGAACTGTGTCTATTATTTCCTTATTTTCTGAGGAAATATATATAAAAGACGGTTAAAACTTTCATATACTGTATATTGTGATAAATGCTTATTAGGTAATTGTAATGTTATGTTTGTATTTTTTTACTTTCATTTTCATTTCGTTTTTATTATTTTTTCATTAAGTTACATGTAATTGGCCGGATAAGCTCATTTCTGAAAAGATAAAAAATATTTAACTCGTTATAACGAGTTAATTATCTCGTTATAACGAGTTAGTATCTCGTTATAACGAGTTAATTACCTCGTTATAACGAGTAAATTATCTCGTTATAACGACTTAGTTTTATCTCGTTATAACGAATTACTTATCTCGTTATAACGAGTTAGTTATCTCGTTATAACGAGTTAATATCTCGTTATAACGAGTTAATTAACTCGTTATAACGATTAAGTTATCTCGTTATAACGAATTAGTTATCTCGTTATAACGAGTTAATTAACTCGTCATAACGAGTTAGTTATCTCGTTATAACGAGTTAATTATTTCGTTATAACGAATTAATTATCTCGTTATAACGAGTTAATTATTTCGTTATAACGAATTAATTATCTCGTTATAACGAGTTAGTTATCTCGTTATAACGAGGTAATTATCTCGTTATAACGAGTTAATTATCTCGTTATAACGACTTAGTTATCTCGTTTCAACGAGTTAGTGATCTCGTTATAACGAGTTAATTATATCGTTATAACGAGTTAGTTATGAATTAAAAATGACTGTAGTTTTAATGTCACTTATGTTTAGTTGATAATTATCAGTCATACTTCACTTCAATATTGATAAAAAGTTGCAATTTTAATTTGCGATATGGTTTAAATAATATTAATCCTGAACTATCTTGCTGTCAATAATCACAATTTGATAAGTATAGCAATCTTTATTCGAACACATTTACACATTTATACGTGATCTTCTCCAAGAACACAATATAAAAAGAATCTATTACCAAATGTACTTGCTTCAAAGTTTGGCAATTTATTTATGACAGCTTTCTCCAATAAAAGACACTAATTTTTCTGATATGTTTTGGATGACTTATTAGCTTTCATAACCAATGTCTTAGTACCGAAATTAATACAGTATAATAGGAAGCTAAAGCAGGCGTTAATGCAACATATATCATATACACTTACAGTGTGACATATATATTATTTTGAGAGTCAGAAATGTTTTGAAGAAGGGGGATATGACATCAGCAATGAGGCCATGTGCGTAAAATTCGGGGGCTACTGCTCACTCATAACACAACATCAAGAGGCAGTCATAAGTTTCCGTATACATGTACATGTATTTGTCTTCGGTCTTTTAAGTATACAATACAAATCAACTGCATCGTTTATTACGGAAGCGTAAATGGCTCTACACTTGTTGTGTTATAACTTTGTATATTGTCTTATATTTTATCGACTTATCAACATATTAAGTGTTATACCTCCTTATTTATGCCCATATTTTGAATTGTATTGAGGTGTATTTACATAATTGAAGGCAACTTCTTCTGTTCAATAGATCTGATTGCTTTAACTTTTATCGACTGAAATATTATACTAATTTTTAAATATCGATCTAAACAAAATTTTTATTCATGTCAATGTAGTATTAAAATAAAAATGAAGTTATATGAATATTTTCAAGAGAAGTCAGAAAAAGGTGTTTTTGATTTAACTTGGCGGGGGCGGGAATTCTGATGAATCTGCACTTCACTTGGGAAGCTTATGTACCATGTATTTGCTATTTCGCACGATTATAGGCTGAAACAAAATTCAAAAATATTTGAAAAGTGGAGATGGAGAGACATCAAAAGTTAAATTATATGCATTGTCATAGGACATTATTATACCCATCATTTTGAAGAGGGAATCTGATATATTCTATCATGGTTCACTGCTTATATCTCTTGAGTTCAGTGGGGATTGTTAATCGCTAATAAAGCGAAAATAGAAAGTACCTAACACTATTATAAAAGTAACACTGTTTATATATGTAATTTGTAAATATTTGATGTTGTTCCAGTCTGTGGTATACTTAGGATCTGACTCATGAATGCAAACCCCCACAGTCTTGAAACATCCCACCCACCTGCATTAAAATATAATAACACCAGATCTAACTTCTTATTGCTTTAAATAATATTAAATAATTTGTGACTTCAGCCAATCTGTATAAGCTTAGTCACAAAGTTTAAAGGAGGAAAGTGTAGTGTCAGCCAAAATGGATTGATAACAAGAAAAACACCTCAGGGATTTAATAATCTAACTGCGAGAATTTTCTTAAATTTGGGGACACATCAGTGGATCTCTGCTCTACTCAGTTTTTGAGGGATTTTTATAGCTGAATGATAAAGATACTCTTGTCTCCCCCTCTTCAAAAGTGGTGATCGGTGCAATAACCCACTATGGTTTATAAGTTTCAATTTGTCTCCATCTCCCTTTTTTAATATACTTTTTAATTTGATTCAGCCTTTAATCGTACATGCTGACATGATAAATACATGTAAGCTTTCACTGAATCCCGAGTGAAGTGAAGGTTCATTGGAATTCCCGCCCCCGCCAAAATAATTCAAAAACACTTTATTCTGACTTCTTTATCGCAAATATTCATAAATTAAAAGTGATATAACTATATCTTTATTTTATCATGTCAACAATATTATATCGATATGATTAAATATCTTGTTTTAATCAATATCTGAAAATCAATATATTATTTCAGTCGATAAAACTTAAAGATATGAAATCTGTTGAACAAAAGAAGTTGCCTTTTATTATGTTAAGAAATCTTAAAACAATTTAAAATATGTACATAAATAAGGAGGTATAACACTTTATATATTGGTAAGTCGATAAAATATAAGACAATATACAAAGTTATAACAAACAAGTGTAGAGCCATATACGCTTCCGTAGTTTATACATAAACAGAATACAATCACAGGCACAACCCCTCGAAAAAAAAAAAAAAAAAACTAGTTTGCCGTTTTTCAATAAAAATCTTTATCATACACACTATAAACAAACTTGATCAACTCGGTTTTATATGTTATACTACTATACTTCCTATCACTTAGATATATCAACTTTAGATAAGTTTTTAACTCGTCATAAGGAAAAAATTAACTCGTTATAACGAGAAAAATTAACTCGTTATAACGAGTTAAATTTTTTTTATCTTCTCAGAAATGAGCCTATCCGGCTTTCGTAAATTGGCTTCATAATTTTTCAACAATTGTATGGAAGTTAGGTAGACTACAAAAGTGAAATATGTATTTCTTTTGTATGTTAATAAATCCAAGTAGTTGCGTTGATTTCCAAACAGAAGTGTACATGCTCCACGGCCATTTGAATATAATCAATAATTTGCAAATATCATAAGTTTAAAAAATCCTGCTCCTCGCTTTAAAAATATACTCAGTGTGTTTTTATACATTTAGAGGGAAATTTTTTTTAATCTAGGGCTTTATTTGCAACATATTGTTTAAAAGTCTGGTGCTCGTAAATACACATACATTGGAGAGAGAATGTTTAAATATAAAAATAAGCATGCACACACACCATATTTACATTTATTTCTAGTGTTGGGGGTATATTTTCTCAAATTTCACAAGGTGCACGTGATGGTGAGATCATTGGTTTGGAATCAAAGAATGCTTGGAAGGAAAAACAATGTTACTTTATCCGAAATTCACTCAAAAGGGCATGTTGTTTATCATTTAAAAACCAGCTGCGAATATTGTGTAAAAAAAATGTACATCTTGTTATTTTGATGTAGCACTGTCATAGAACTTTAAATTGAAGATACAAACATGTAGTTTTGATTAATTTGTCTTAAACGTTGAATGCTAAGCAATTCATATAAAAAGTCTTTTCTTCATGCAGTTATGTTGTAAACTTATTCAAAAATCTGAATGAGGAAAAACATTACTGATACATGTATTACATTACTGATAATAAAACTTCAAAGCATCATTGCTGATTTTACCTTTGTTGAATATTGTACACTTTTCATGTACCAATAGTTTAGTTTAGGTAAGATGAAAAATGAGTTCTAGACTACAAAAATTGTTATAAGGTGAAACCTGTCCACAAGGTCAAATGTTTCGTCAAACCCAAAATTCTCCAATCAATTTGAATGAATCGCAAAGCATGACATTCTACTACATGTGTGCGTTTTTGTTTTACTGCACAATATTTTGTCACAAGAAAACCTAATATACACTTCTTTATTAGTTATAAGGCTGAAATTGAAAGAATATATCCCAGAGACACTGTTCCATGCTCACATTTAATATTGAAGTTGTTTTAGATTATTTATAGTTGCTTCAAATGCCAACAAAATTATTCATCAATTAACATTGTTTTTCCCCTTCATTTGTCGACTTTACATAACTCATGTCCAGTGAACTTGAAATAAAACACACCACAGAGTCTGCTATATCTGTTTTGTATTTGGATGTTGTACTCACTACCGACGATAAGAGACAAGTAACAACTAAATTTCGTTCAAAAATCTAGATACTTCAGTTTTTCCATCTTCAACGTTCATGTTCCTCAATTATGAAGACATGTACCCCTATCATCTTCTTATGGTTTTAGGTCTCCCAATTTTTTCGCTACTCAAGAGGTTTCTATGACTACGATCAATTTTTAAACCGAGGCATGTTATTGTCTGATTAGTTGATGTTACAGTGATTTCAATAACCTAATTTAATGTCAGCGTGTTGTAGATTCTATGGTTAATTTTTATGATGACCTTGTTTGCAATTATAACCTACTTTGGGTCTTATTTTTGCCGACTTCTTTCTTCGTAAATGTCAGGCCTTTCTTGACTATACTCAGTGTGTTACCGGTACCTTATGAAACTCATGCATCTTTTTGATGTCGACTTCAGAGTACTTGTGTGTACAAGCAGAATGATTTTAACAAAATAATTTTGCAAATGTACAATAAAAAGGTAAGTAAATTTACGATTCTAATTACAGGGGTCACGGCGGGTGTGACGTCAACAGGGGAAGCTCACTTCTCCTTGGCACCTGGTCCATCCTCTGATTTTCATAGAGTCCATGTTTTATGCCCTCTTCTCAGATTTGTAATGTTTGTAGATTTTTTGAGATCGATGACTGTCTCCTTATCTCCACCTTTACATCAGTGATAGCATCTATTCTAATAGGCGATATCACATCTACATTTAAAAAGGTTATATTACCTTTTTGAATAAGCGATATCACCAAATAAAAAGTTGAATGGGTGAAATCATCTACATGTATTCGAATAGGTGATATTATAATTAAATGCATGACGTCACCTACATTGTACTTGAATATATAAATATAAATAAATGGTACGATGTTTCGACTATACGATTCTACCATAGGTTTTTACAAATTGTATAAAACGAGCTATCCTTGATACCATGTAGTTGAAAATTTTAAATTTTCTTTAAGGTGAGTATTTTTAAAAATTCTTTGCTCATTCACCATATTCCACTTGGTTTTGTCGCAATGTAGCGCAGAAAAGGGAAACATTGCAGAAGAAATCCACACTAAGGGTAGGATAATAAAGTATTGTTTATTTTTTAGGAAACGTAATTTCCTTCTATATAAAGGAAAATTCTGCATTTTCGGTTTGAATTTTGCAGTGGGATGAATCTCTCATGATTCTAGATTTTAGAAGTTGACTCTGAAAATCCCACCTTATTAACATACAAGGCAGTCAAATAGATGTAAAAATACTATTATCACCACGAGCTAAAGAGTCAAAATGTACATAAAATATAAGTTACAGTAGCTGCCAAGTTTCTGCCAAGAGGTATTGCTTTCAAATTTTCAGAATCTATAAATAGTAACACAAGTTTATATGCTGTTATATACTTGATCATGTGATCAAGCTTGAGCCAATCAGTGAGCTTAGAATAATAGAGAAAAATGATATTAGGTGATATCTATGGTACCCCTATTTCACAAAAATAAGTTAAACATAGTTTTACAGTTGATAAAGTAGGTTTATCGACTGTAAACTATAGTTTACGAACCGTGAACTTTTAGATAACGATTCGTTAACTATAGTTTCATCTGTAAAATATATTTAACTGTTGTAAACTATATTTTAGGTATGCTATTCTAAGTTTCTTTGTCTGTAATTTATACTTTACATTCGAGAACTATATTTAAGAGTTGTCAATCATATTTTTTACAAATCTTGAAACTATATCAAATAAACTATATTTTGCCGTCTCAAATGATTGTTTTCAGTGTCAATTAGTTTACACATGTAAAACATAGATTATCGCGTAAACTATAGTCTACAGATTTGAAAAATAGATTATCATCATTAACTGTAGTTTACGGACCGTAAACTATAGTTTACAGTCGATTAACCTAGGTTATCAATTGAGAAACTATGATAAGCTCATTTTTGTGACTTTGGCGTGCCATAGATATCACTTTATGACAGTAAATACTAAAACGAACCCTCATATATACATGTATATATAATTACTTGATAGTATAAAAATTATAACGCTCAGATGATGTACATGTGCAACAGTCAACATTCTTCTGGTGTCGGTTTGTCATGTTGTAAATTTTGAAATTAACTGGTGGCAGTAAATACAAAATTTACACCATGACAATTTGTAAAATTATGTATTTACTGCCACTCGGTAAATTCAAAATTTACAACATGACAGGTTAATCAAACAATTGCAGGTTTATAAAAAAAATCGAAATCCAAAAATTATTAGTCCACAAAATTTGATTTACAAACACGAAGAATTACAGACAGAAAACGCCTTTAATTCAAAGGTTGTGCCTTGATTTACTTGATTGAAAAAAAAACCTTATCTTAAATCTAAACATTACGAGTATGTCATCGTTCGCATGTTACGACGTCCTATTTATTTTTTTCCCCTTATTTAAAGCTGCCGTGCTTGTTTTGCACGGATGACATATATACCGGTGTGCATCCTGCCGCTGTACGTAGTTTATGTATGTATATATTTTCATAATATGAAAATTTCTTGAATATATATTGACCAATTGTGATATTGAAATTTACTCTACATGTAAAAAAGTAAAGATTACATTGTATATTTGTTTAGTATTTAAAAGCAAAAGTGTCCATATCATTTTTGTACCACAAATACGCATTAAGTTCTAGATTTTGCCCTTTCGACTGAGTTTATATACATGTATAGGTAACCATGAAATCAAGAATTTTCAATAGTCAGCATAAACATAATTAGATGTAGATTACGAATTTAATCCTTAAGTTTGTATCCGCTTTCTGAAATGACGAAGTAAATTGTCATTCGTGAAAATATGAAAAAAATTTCGTAAACATTTAGTCTGTCTGGAGTGTACAAGTATAATAAATATCCTTGATTAAAAATAAATAAAAAATTTTGACATTTACATTGCGTACATTAAAAGTAAAGAAAAAATTATAAACATTTCGAGATAACAAATTCAAAATTCGTTGACAACATGCTTCATTAATTGTTAATGACTCTAAAAGGTTCTTATCTTTACATACTAAATTGGATGGCGCCTCGATTTTTAGCCGGGCTTATTGCTCAAAGAGCAATTGCCGGCTTATGTGATCCTGTTCAAGGCAGGATGTTGACCCCATAGTCGCCATTTTAAAGTTACGTGCAAAATATAGTTCTTACTCTCAACCGCTTTTGAGATAATACAAACGCTAAATAAAGCAACAAAAATAAAACGAAGTTTTATCTATATAAAATAAACATTAGTAGTAATGACTTTGAAAACTTCATAAGTCAAAGAACGTAGTTCATTAGCGTAAGGATTTTTGATAATCAGTGTTACCGTAGTTCTCTACACATACGAGGTAAAGCAGGAGAGGGAACCAGTCTGGTCTGTTTGTTTACATTCAGCTGCGGTACCAGATTAATTCTGATTCTGACAAAATCGGACCGTGGTATTAAGATTGAAAAACTCACTGTCAGTGTCTTGTCATATATATTGATAGTTTTAAAATAATTTTTTCATCAGAATATAAACGTGATTCATGTAAAAAATCCATTCTACTCTGTAAATGAGCCCGGCTCTCTGTACTTCTGAGTACTTTGATTAATGAAGCTATCCTTTAAATTCGGTTCTCCACTTGTTTCGTTTGGAGGGTGAGGTGAGCAATTGTTGGTGTCCAGATTTTCCTAGGTCAACTCAGTGTCTTTATTATATTATACCGTATACCGGGTTATTTTAGCGGGGTGCTAATTTTGGCTTAATTTGGCGTTTTGATGATAGTCCGCTAAAATTTTAATCGCTAAAATAGTCAGTACTCTATTCAGTGTCCATATGCAAAAAACTAAAACCCTGCAGCCGCTAAAATAAATCACGCCAAAATTATTTGCATACCTTTGAGCAGGCAAAATGCCAAATTTTATTCCCGCCAAGAAAACCCGCTTTACGGTAATTACAGTCTAGTTCTGTATTTCAGATTTTCCCTTTAGAGCAATGAAACCTCTCCTGAACGAAAACAGCGAACCGTACTCCGAGGTTCTGGAGTATGATGGGTATTATTTCCCAAACCAGTTAGGACAACAAAGGAATGTCAATGTCCCAAACTTCTTGGCCGGTCTTAATGAACTCTGTTTTAAAGATGACGCAGTATGCATCGTTTCCTATCCAAAGTCAGGTAAGTAATATCTTCTATTTATTTTCCTTTTATATAAAGAAGTTCGTCATAAGCTCAGAGTGAACACTCATATTTGAAAAAAAATATGTATTTGAGGACACGACGCAAAGGAACAACATTTCTTACTAGTATATGCTTTTTGCTCATAGATGTCAGATATACTGTGATGAGATCCCCTCATTGAAACTTTTGAAACTTAATTCAAAGTTTTAAAGTATAAATAACTTAATGTATTTTTCTTTCTAATAGGAACACATTGGACTTATGAGATCTGTAATATGCTAAAGAGTGGGCGCTCAGAGTTCCTAGATACCATGATACCAATCTTTGATTACAGTTCAAGGGAAGCACTGGAACTCGTGCAGAGCATCACTGGTGTCTATACGTCACATTTCTATCCAAGACACCTACCAAAACAGTTTATTCAGACGCGTTGCAAAATTATCCACGTATTTAGGAATCCAAAAGATGTTGCTGTGTCATGTTATAACTTTATTAAAAGTTTAAAGCTAAATACTCAGGGCATGGGATTCTCTGAATTTCTAAGACATTTCATCAGTGGAAACGGTAATATTTTTTAAATATTGTAATCCATTTAACTAATATTTTTATGTTAAAATGGTCTCCAAAGTGTATTATTTCGTTCTGTTCACAGTTTTGTTCAAGAGTTAATTATTGCTTTGATCAAATAAGTGTATATCAAATAATAATGATTAATATGCTCATTGAATTATAAATGTTGAGACATGAATGTAAGTTTAAATATATTCATATGTTTTAGAGAACCGGTAACGTTTTATTGTTTGTTTATTGTAGTTCCGTGCGGAAGCTGGAGGAAGTGGGAAAGAGAATGGACGACATTTAGAAAAGAAAATCCTGACTATCCACTACTTGAGATTTCATATGAAGAAATGAAAGCAGTAAAAATAATTTACAACAAAGTCTCTCATAACTTTATATCTGTACCCATTGTACAATCTTTAGTTACTAGTATGTTTGTCTGGCAGTTTACATAAAATCATTGCAGTATCGAAAGATTTTGAAGAAATAAAAAATGTCTCTGTATTCAAATGAAAAAAACGACAAAGAGCCTATATATTATAAACAAACCCTACAATTCTGTAAAGAGGGGAAATCCACGAATCCCTAGAAATACAGAGGTGGGATCAGGTGACAATAATCTATAAACAAACCCTACAATACTGTAAAGAGGGAAAAATCCATGAATCCCTAGAAATACAGAGGTGGGATCAGGTGACAATAATATATAAACAATACAAATATGTAAAGAGGGGAAATCCATGAATCCCTAGAAATACAGAGGTGGGATCAAGTGACAATTATATATAAACAAACCCTTCAATTCTGTAAAGAGGGGAAATCCATGAATCCCTAGAAAGACAGAAGTGGGACAAGGTGACAATAATCTATAAACAGTACAATTCTGTAAAGAGGGGAAATCCACGAATCCCTAGAAATACAGAGGTGGGACAAGGTGACAATAATCTATAAACAGTACAATTCTGTAAAGAGGGGAAATCCACGAATCCCTACAAATACAGAGGTGGGATCAGGTGCCAAGGAGGAGTAAGCATCCCTTGATAACTGTTCACAAAGGTTATGTGTCCTATGTATTGTCCAAGTAGACGGAGCAATCCGTAGACAAATTTTGTACAATTCTGTGTTTATAAATATTAATAAAATAGTATGTGTGTCTAGTTTTCCACCATTATATCTGTCTAGTTCAGTAGCCAATAATGAGTAACTTTTGTATGGTGACGTACACGGAGACTCGCGAAAGTTTTTGGGTCTCGGGCAACAGGAAAGATATCTAAAAAAAAAAGTTTGATACCAAGGATTTTGAAGAAAAAAAAATTGTACATCACTCAGAGCATTTAATTTTAATTTAATTTTTTGGTGTAATCTAATTCATTGATGATTCTTCTATATAAAAGGTGTCTTCCTTGGTTTTTCTTTAGATGTATTTTAGAGAACATGAGTTTTATTTATTTATTTTTTTTATAAATTGAATAATTTCTCTAAAAAAATATATCGATCGACAAAGTTAAACTTTTATTCTGTGAGCTTAAAAATATTCAGTAGGGTAATACAAAATTTTTTGTGCTACATATGAAAACGCCTTTGGATGAAACTTGTGAAATTATTATTTTAAAAAATCCGTATAAATTACATTTGTGTGTGTGTTGACCAGGAGGACCCTTAATTGTTTCTTTTCTTTTCTGCTTTAATAACCACGAAGCGGTTTACAGTATTTACCACATATTGTTGTATTTATCTGAAAATTCCACTAAATATAAGAAGTTAATTTATTATTTAATTGGGAAGAAACGTGTAGAGAACTGATCATAGTTTACAGAACAGCATATGAAATGAATACGATATCCATATAAGCGTGAAACGTCGACAGGCGCGTTCCCATGATAAAAAACAAATTGCCTCTCTTGCAAAAGTGTGTTACGAGGGTTGATCCAAAAGTAATGTCACAGTGTCCATATCTTTTATATTTGGCGTCATATTATCAAATACAATATATCAAAATATGCACAAATATAAATCTAATTAATATTGAAATTTTAATTTAATAATGTTGATTTGAATTTATTTTATAGATGTTTAAAACATAGAGCATAGGGGGTGTCGCCGCGTCACAACGGAACGTCACGTTTTAAAGTGTATTTTTTCTTTAAATGAAAAAGACAAACACATGATAAATTTTTTTTAAAAAGCACCTAATCTCCCAAATTTTTTTTGACATAATTCTCGTCATTGTCGAGTCTTTAACTGAAAATTAAATGACGCCATTGGTATTTGCGATCATAAACATTGGTGTTGTTTTACTCCGTTGAATTGAACAAAGGGATTGTCGAAATGGGGAAAAAAAGGTTCGACGAGTTGTAATGCATTTATTGCATTTTTGATTCAAAATATGGGAATCATCACTAGCGACATTTTCGTTAATCAATCAGACTTTCAGAATAAAGAATGTAAATAAGAGACATCTTAATAGATGGTTTCAGCAATTTTTTTTTGGGGGGGGGGGGAA
>PRKT01000246.1:423528-450996 GCA_003671525.1 Saccostrea glomerata | reverse complement strand
GGGGGGGGGGGGTGATTGGTCACTGAATGATCAGCAGAGGACAAGAAGATGGAAAGATAGGAAATCGGTCGGAAACATTCAATGATGTCTGACGTTGTCAAAAATGGCGGACGTACGAGTATAGAGTGACATGTGAATTTTGTCTTATGGTACTGTTAAAAAGATATTGACATAGGGCTTAATAATGAAAAGAGTGAGTGTATAATGGTACAAAGAATTCTTAAAGAAAGTGGAAGTGGTGAAAAAGTTTGCGAATCACAAATAATTTTTGATGAAACGAAGGGGAAACGCTTAAAAGTATGACGGTGTGTATCCGTCATATGACGTTATATTTAGGTGCGGCGACTACCATAAACGCGTTTCGTTTAAAATCCGATATTTGGAAAAATATACATCATATTCCTTTGAATTTTTCAGGTCTGATTTGAAATAAATAAAGCTTCCATCATGTATAATTTTGTTGCTTTACGTCGATTTATAGCAATTTTATCAAAGTTGTGACATTACTTTTGGATCAACCCTCGTATCTATCAAAAACTAGGATTTTTTTTTTATAGATAACGTCGTGTTATTTGTAGTGGCATTGACCGGTTGTAAACTTCTTGTATGTGCTAGGTAAGTATGCTCTTTAACTACTAATTTAATTCACTTTTAAGTCTTAAATTTAATGTTTATTATAGCTGATATTATAAAACAGTAGATATACACGCGTTTTTTGTGTTTATCTTGTATTTATCAAAGCCACTAATTCTTACCAGTCTTATTCAGTATACATCATGGATATATAAGAGAATTATATCTGTCTCTGTATACAAATAGATACGAAAAAAAAGGCAAATTCAACTTATAATCATTCATTTAAATTCAAATATTATTGGAAGGGGGATTTCAAATCTCCAAAATCGGTAAATACAAGTTCTGATTCTTGACCTCTTGTCCTCTTCACTGTACAAAAGCCCATAAGGCTCATTTGATATCAAGATTTAAAATTCAAAATTTCTTTTAAACCAAATCAACCAACCACTAAGATTGACGACTCGAATACTCTCCTGCATAAAAAAAAACGTTGTGCCAATTTAAAAAAAAATCTCTTTATTCTCTGAGAAGTTAAGGTTTTTTTGACTTTGAAAAAATTGATTAACCTAGAGTATATATTAAACATGTCATCTATTTATCTTATAAAAATTGCAAGCTTTTGCTTACTAAGGTTAGGTAAATACATGCAAATAAATTTGTGTATTCTTTGATCAAGCTGACCCAACTAATACACATGTATATAACAATCTTTCTTCCATTGTTATTTTTTTTTCAAGTAACCTGTTTGTTGAAAATATATAATGTATTTTTTTAAACTGAGCAAAGGGGAAGAATGAAATTTTAAAAAATCGACGTCTTGGTTGATTTTGAATCTTTAAAATCTAAATTTGGATCTCGTATACCTCGAATTTTGGAATGCAGATGAGTCTTCTGGGCTTTCGTAACATTATGTTCTAATAATTATCATCTTATTGCATAAGATGAATTTTTTTCACGTACTTCTATTAAGTTACTGTCTGTTGATCTCAGTGTCTGTTATACTTTTTTTGATTATCAATTCTTTAGAGATGAAGCATTTATTGAATGATAAAGGAGAATCGTTTGCAAAAGTACTGGACTATGACGGGTATTATTTCCCTAATAATCTTGGGGCCCAACCGGACGTTGATGTTTCCGAATACCTTTCCGGCTTAAATGAGCTCACTTTTAAAGATAGTGAAATGTGTATAGTTTCGTATCCTAAATCAGGTTTGTTGACTCTTAAAAGACCTTTCTGGAAAAAAGTTTAGAATTTGAGCTAGATTGATGTATCCAGTTATCATTACCAAATTCATAATTTTTTTTTAACTATAAAAAATATTTCAGGTACGCACTGGATGTACGAAATATGTAACATGCTAAAGAATGGAAATTCGGAGTATATGGACAGATTAATTCCCATCTTCGATTACACACCGAGGACGGATTTGGAAGCCGCTCGGAAAATGAACGGTGTTTATACTTCACATATGTATCCGAGACACCTGCCAAAACATTTTTTGGAGAAACGTTGCAAGATCATCCACATATATCGGAACCCAAAAGATGTTGCAGTGTCATACTTTAACTTCAGCAAAAAAGTAAAAGTTTACAACACAGAAGATATGTGTTTTCCAGAATTTTTGAGACATTTCGTCAGTGGAGAAGGTATCAATCTAATAATTTTTTTCAAGTTGAATTGTAGATTGAATAAAATAGGCCAAAAGAGTAGCAAAAAATCTTAAGGTACTCCGATCATAAGGTTCTGAAAATTAGGCATTTTGACTAACTGAAAATACTCACAAAAATGTCTCTGCATGAATTCTCATTTAGTTATGTGTTTTTACCAACGATAATCCTTCAAATTTCATATTTAAAGTTTATCATATTATAGAGAGAATTTGTAAATCCTTTTTTTAGGAATAAAAACACCTATACTATGCACTTTACAATTCAACTTTGATCATCAAACACATTTTAGAAATCAAAATCATAGGTATCTAGGCTTTTGAAAAAGTACACAATATTTATAAATATAAGTTATGTGAGTTTCTTCTATTTACGTTGATTATTGTACAATGCATAGTGTATAAAGATCTTCTTATCATTGCAAAACACCATAAATCATCTCTTATTTCATTACATGTTCATAAACATTGTTATCTCTAGCTATTAAAAGAACCTTAATTTCTTTAAATATGTAACTTTGAAATACTTTTATGGGGTAAACATTTCGACTTTTTATAAAATTTTCTAAGATTTTCAAAGAACCTTGAAGAACATTGAGAGATATAAAATGAAAATTGTTGCATGAAAAGATTTGATTTTCAAGATTCATTTTGAATTAAATTATAAATTAAAGAGTTGTCCTTCCTGGCCGAGGATCGGATATTCTTAAAACATTATTTTGACTTATAAAAAAAGTGCTTTTCATTATTAAAGTAGTTTTAGTTCAAGTAATAATGAATAAGAAATCTTTATTTCTAGTTCCATGTGGGGGTTGGGTCAAGTGGATAAAAGAATGGAAGACATTTCAGAAAGAAAACCCTGGTTATCCATTCCTGGAAATATCTTACGAAGACATGAAAAGGGTAATAATTAGTTTTTTAAAACAACATTAGAATATAAAACAGAAACATAATTGTCATAGGAATTATGCTTTTCTGTGTGTAAGATACAGTAGAACTATTTTAGCATATTTTAAATGTTTTGTAATTTAGTGCTATATCAGATATCGGTAGCAGGTACCGCAATGAAGTTTATCTATGCTAACATTCATCCGAAAGAGATAAAAAAATTCCTTTTGTTTCAAGCATGATTTTGAATTATATATAGATAATAAGCATTATTCAAGCTCAAATGTCCATTAAACAATACAAATTACGAATTTATTTTTAAAAGATGTTTATATTCCTTTCAGAATCTGAAGAAGGCTGTTCAAGGATTTTCAGATTTTCTTGATCTTGGGTCTTCTCCCGAATTGATTGAAGAAATAGCCAGAAAATGCGATTTTGATAACATGTCTACTCATAAAAACTCAAATATACCCAAGGAAATGCCAAATGTAACAAGAATGGAAAATTCCCATATTTTTTACAGAAAAGGTTCAATTTTTCTTTTGTTTTTCTTCCTTTAGTGACGAGAGAGAGAGAGAGAGAGAGAGAGAGAGAGAGACAAAGAGAGAGAGAGAAGTATATGTATAAAGTATCATCCAATTTTTATGTTTTTGTTTTGCATGTTAAGAATGCTTTTGACAATATTTCATCTGATCGATCAAAAAAAGTTAGAAAATGTAGTGTTCGTGTTAATTTCCAAGAGCAATCTATTAAGAACTTTATTCGGTAATAACCAATATTTGCCCCCCAAATCAAACTTCGATGGAGAAATATTTAATTATGTTCTTAAACAGAGGGGTATACGATGACTTCAAAGCACTGAATATTTTCATAAGTAATGGGGTCATATGTACGAAATGACGTCACAAACATGACGTAAATTTCATTTTTTTTAATGAATTTTACGGAAAAATGTACATATTTTGTCACCGAGCGCATGTGTGTTCAGGCTCAATATTTCAATATTACGTGTAGAATGATGATAATATCAATGAAAATGAAATGAAATATGTAAATGCTGTTCCTGAACAAACTTGCGCTCTATGAATTTTAAAGCTAAAATTGTGGAAATTTTTTCCATTTTGGCCTCTTTCTAAAAGGATATAAAATCGGACTAGTTTGTGACGTCATAAAAACAAAAATTGTGAATAAACTACTTTGAAACTATAATTTATTCTGTTAATTTATATTTCTCATACAATTTATTGAATTCAGCACATTTCAGGAAGTTTTCAAAATTTGACTTTTGTGGGGGGCAAATATATGCAATATACCGCATATAGTTCTTTGAAATGTATAAATGTACATTCTAGTTAGTGTAAAAAATTCAAAATTAGGGCCTCGGAAGCAGTTGATTAATTGATTTATGTTTATTTCTATACCCGTTCCATTCACATCTTAGGTATTGAATTGACGTAACAACGAGAAAAAATTGAGGGTTTTTCAACACATGTATAATTTTTGAAGAATTACTTAGTTCCACGTTAAAAAATTAGGGAAACACATATCTTTTAAATATAGGATAGACCACACCTTAGTAAATCTGTGGTTAGGTAAGAAACTATCATTACTTTCAATTAATTGAAAAGTAGTAAAAATGTTTAAAACTTTTTTTTTTAAATTGAAAGAGTGAAATAATGAATGAAATATTTATATTGACGTTCAATTCTTCCATAGGCGGAGTAGGAGACTGGAAAAACCACTTCACCGTGGCTGAAAACGAGGCTTTTGATCAGACATTTGGACCTGAAATAGCAGAACTTGGATTGAATGTGAAATATGAACTCTAACAAAGCCTATGCTGATATAAACTAGTGTCACGTATTGCAAAATAACTGACAAAGAAGTGCAACGTGTTAATTTGTTTCTTATATTCTGTAGCCGGAAGAGATCGTTCACAGGCACTAATGACAGCTGTTCAATTCATTTCATTAATTTGAATAAATACATTTTAAACAACATGCATTAATGTATCCTCATTCTACAAGAAAGGCTCTCTAAATATGAGTCTCAAATATTATTAAAAATTGTTGATTTGTGTTTTATAAATGAATATTCAGAATACATTTCGCAAAAAAAAAAGATTAAAACATATTTTGTTTTAAGCTTTATTAGTTGATTTTTTAAAGACATCATTTCTAAACAGAATGAAAATCGAACCATGTATTTTAAATAAATCAAAATTTGTATGTCAAAGAGGTTTTCAAAATTTGTTCATGTAGTCGTGTTCACAGTTTTGTTTAAAAGTTAAGTTAATGTTGCATTTATCAAATACGTGAATATCAAGTAATAATAAATATGCACCTTGGATTGTTTATATCCATAAGTTGTAGAGAACTGAGAATGTTTTATTATTTGTTTATTGCAGTACTATGTGGAAAAAACCTCACTATCCACTCATAGAGATATTATAAGATATAAAGGCAGTAAAAATACTTTCTTGCAAAGTCTCGAAGTTACAATCTTTATCTTTTGTACACCCGTTATTTATGTTTGTTGGGCAGTTTCCATGAAATTATAGCACTATTAAAATACTTTAAGAAATTAAAATGTTTCCTTAAATATCAAGCAAACAATACAAACTCAGTTTATTTATTTCTATTTAAAGTTGTACAAAAATATTTTGAATAATTCAAAAGTCAACAGTCAGAAACCAGACAAGAATCCCTCCTCAAAAAGAACTCAAAAACCTAATGATCTTTGCATAGAAATTATATAAATATTCAATTACAATCATAAAAATATTACACATACTAAATATCATAAAAAATATACAAAAATAGATGCTAGCCCTTTTAAACTTTATAAAAACGTGTAGTGCTAAGGAAAGAACGTTAACAATTCATTATCAAATCATAATAGTTTGTCATATCTGAAATAAATCAAAACTCTAAGAGCTACTGTGAGCAATGAGCTCATAAAATGATACCCCCCCCCCCGCCTCCCATATGAATATAATGGCAGTGTCCATGTTTTCCTATGGGAAGCTCAAAATAAGTGTTAGATCAAAAAGTAAAATAGGAGATGTATAATGGGATTATGTAAATAATAAAGATTCTCTGAAAGTCTCTTCAAATTTCATTCAGTGATATAAGAGGAGTTGCGGATAAGAGATGGGTACCCCAAAGCGTAACAGGACGGACATTCCAATTACATGCGGGGGTATAATAAATGTCAACAACATGCAAAATATATTTCAGTTTAAACGCGTCCAAACAATCACTCACTTTAACAATATGAATCCCTAAATCCCATGTGGAAATCAAAACTTGGGAAGGCATCACCAAAAAAGAAAAGTGTACGTGCTATTTGCTACAATACACTGAGCTCCCATCCTTGGGCAATAGAGATGCTAGCGCTGTATATATATGTGGATTGTACTTCAAAATGGTATGTATACTGCAATGCCAACTTGCATGAGACACACAGGCAGTTATATTTTCTGGAGGTCACCTTGACCTTTACCCTGGCTGTATCAATAGGTGTTTTATGACTGCAAGTTTAGTGTAAATGATATGCATCAAACAGAGAGAGCAAATAGCAGCAAGCTGGTCACTCGATATGAAATTTTTTTGGTAACTTTAGACAAAGTAATATTCACAACAGTTATAGCTAGGCCACAATATGATATATCCTAACTAGGTCACATTAGATCACACATACGTTTAATTTTTTTTCCTTAATTGCATGCATGCATTTCCACAAAAAAAATGGGTAATATCGAATCAAATTGCCTGTTAAAATACATTTTAAACATTAACAGAACACAGCTAGAGCAAATGAAAATTTTTTCAAATGTTCAAAACGGCAATGCCTCCTTTAAACCTCCCAAATCCTCTCTCAATGTAGTGGACCAAATAAATATAACAAAATACTGAACATACTACTAACCATTACACACTGTAAATTCATCTATTTCTAAAAATATAGTCTCTATTAACTTCAAAATTCAGATATACTTGCTGAACATTAATTATAATGGTCACTAGAAATGAAGTTTCAGATGATTTTTCACACATCTGCCCCTGCATACTTTAATCTAAACACTATACAAAGGCAATCCAATAAATCTGCGTAATATATATTCTACCTGCTGACTGGTCAAATTCTTTATTCTGCGTGAAAAAAGGATGTCTACAGTACCCATATCCCTAAAGGTCACAATGACCTATATATATGTCCTGACCCACCTTCTTCAACATCAGATGATTTCTAAATCAATATTATATTATAAGTCTAGTCAGATCACTGCACAATATGAACAAATGAAACATAATTCAAAGGTTTAAGGTCAGACGAGACGTTCCTCAAAATCTGTCTTGTATATCGTTGTAATGTATGAAAAATATTCAAAATTTTCATAATTTTCTGACTTCTAAGCCAAATGCCTGGTAAGGTACCTCAATTTTTTGTGAGTAAACTTGTTTAAGTAGCAACACTTCAATGACAAACTCTTAGAAAAATTTATGTTATTAAGGAACGTCTCGTCTGTCCTTAAGCATATTCTAAAGTGTGATACTAGTAGGTCATTATGTAATCAATTCTATGAATGCAACAAAATTGCCTCATGTCGCTCTGCAAATACATCAACAGTCAAATATCAAAAAGAGGGGTTGCTATAATGATCAATTCTGGCACAATAAACAGGTCATTGTGACCTAAAAGGAGGCATTATGAGTATTATGCATGTATATTTTACATACTAAGTTATCCCTAAAATTCATGAAAAGATATAGGGTCTTCATTGGAAATGAAATATACGTGTAATCCAAAATGGGAAGCAGCGACGAGAGCCAATTCTAGAAAAACGTAAGTCCTTGTGACCTACTTTATGGGGTCTGTTAATCCATCGCTTTGATATGGTTTCAATAAGGAGTATGAACCCATGTCAGAAAGACAACATAGTTTTTGCTAACTAAAAATTTTCAAGAACACATAAACCCCATAAAAACAATAAGCACACACCGTTTTAGCATCCAAGAAAATCTCAGTGCATAAACATGTCTTCTCACTGGCCTAGGTTTCTATAATCCTTAATAGTTTACATAGTTTCCACAATGAAAACTAGCAATTAAGAAATCTGAGAGAAACTATCATATGTTCCATTCCATAAAACCCATAGCAAATAACAATTACCTAACAGTCCTCAAAGAAATCATGCTTATAATAATCATGGCTGCTGCTAATAGTTTTAAAGGTAAATGTAGATACAATACTTCAATATTTACTCATAGAAATACTGTACTGTTAACCCTTAGCTTCCCCAAATACAAGACCCCAGGCTACTCTTCAATGCAGTGCAACAAATGCACACAAAAATTGCTCAACTGTGGATACTTGACCTTTTTCAATGACATGTACTGGTGTATAGAAAGTTCCTTAATGTAGCAGGAGACCAAACCCCATGCCTTCTCTAAAATGATGCTGTTGCATTGTACCTCACATCCTCTCACAACCCCTCCCACCAGCCCAATCCCAATATTGATCAACACTGCCAGTCTTGCAACTCCTCTCACCATCGCAATTTCAATACTGGTTATCACAGTTAACCTCACAAACCTTCCCACTATCTCAATCTTAATACTGGCTTGCACTGCAAGTGTCACAAACCCTCCCACTATCTCAGTCTGAATACTGCAAGTGTCACAAACTCTCCCACTATCTCAATCTTAATACTGGCAAGCATTGCAAGTCTCAAAAACCCTCCCACTATCTCAATCTTAATACTGGGTATCACTGTGAGTCTCACAACCCCTCCCACCACCCCAATACTGGCCAGCACTGCAAGTGTCACAACCCCTCCCACTATCCCAATACTGGGTAGCACTTCGAGTCTCACAACCCCTCCCACCACGCCAATACTGGGTAGCACTGCGAGTCTCACAACCCCTCCCACTATACCAATACTGGCTAGCACTGCAAGTCTCACAACCCCTCCCACCATCCCAAAACTGGGTAGCACTGTGAGTCTCACAACCCCTCCCACCATCCCAATACTGGGTAGCACTGTGAGTCTCACAACCCCTCCCACCATCCCAAAACTGGGTAGCACTGCGAGTCTCACAACCCCTCCCACTATCCCAATACTGGGTAGCACTGCAAATCTCACATCCCCTCCCACCATCCCAAAACTGGGTAGCACTGCAAGTCTCACAACCCCTCCCACCATACCAATCTCTATACTGGGTAGCACTGCAAGTCTCACAACCCCTCCCACCATACCAATCTCTATACTGGGTAGCACTGCAAGTCTCATAACCCCTCCCACCATCAAAATACGGGCTAGTACTGTTTGATCTTCAATGAGATAAATAAACACAATATCCCATGGATTCAACTAAAGATAAGGTCTACTGTTAATATCTAAGTCTTATACAGTGGAAATATATTATCCAAAATTGGAAATGGCTGTGAACCAATTCTAGAAAAAGGTATGTCCTTAATTAATTGTGACCTACTTTAGGGGTATATTGTATCCTCAGTTGTGATGTTATGAATAAGAGTATGAACCCATGTCAGAAAGTCAACATATTCATGCTTACTAAAAATTTCAAGAACACATAAACCCCATAATAACAATTAAAGCACACACCGTTTTAGCGTTCAAGAAAATCTCAGTGCATAAACATGTCATCTCCCTGACTCAGGCTTCAAACCTTCAGTTTCCACAGTGAAAACTAGCAATTAAGAAATATGAGCTAGGATACTAGTTCATGTGCTCTATTTAGCTGTAATAACCTAGCACAAACCCATAGCAAAAGAAATCTTTACTTAACAGTTTTACAAGAAGTTTATGATACTACATCTGGGTATATAGATTCATGGCAGATTTGAAATAGTATGTTTGCATTTAAAAGACTTGCTGTCACTTAATTAAACTGTAGGAACATTAGAGATGTTAAGATGGGACTGGTTTATACCCAATCCAGCCATACTCTTATCATGAATGTGTTATAATGCGCAGCATAGTATCCGTAGTACCAGCACCCGAGATGCATTATGACAGAGAGATTAATTAGTTTAATACCATATATGTACTCTAATGTAAACACTTTGCCTTTCCTCACACAAGAATTGAATTGTGCATAAAGATCAATATCCCATCATCCTATTCTTTATATTCTAAAAACATGTTTCCCAAAGCAATGGGACTAATAGGGATCGACATCAAACACTCAACAGTTACTTATAAATGGCCATTTTATCTGTACTCCCTACTTCAAGAGGGTCTCATAAACATTTTGCTTATTCAAAATGCTGGTTTAGTGAGTATATTTAAGCCATCCAAAAATTGAATAGCATTGCTGAGAATTCAGGAGCTATTATGAACTACTGTAACAATACATCCAGGACATCCATACTTTGAAATATAAATTCTGTAAATATGACTGGTCCTCGTTGAATTAAATCAGTTCATACAATGGATGTCACAGGTGTGAAAATTATAAATGCTTAAATTCATGTACATTTTAGGAAGTCATTATGACATAATTAATTATGCTACCACACTTTGTTCTCAACATTGAGATTTAGTTTATTTACAGTAAGACTGACAGATTAATATACTAGATGATGTCAGATGATATGTCAAACAGCAATAGGGGCTAAACTTTTAAATGCATGGATGCAAGTCATTAATTGTGACTTAACGGTAAATCAAGACACCCCATCTTTATAGCTTCTATGTAGAAATAGGGAGTATGAACCCAGGTCAAAAAGGCAAAAAATTAATGCTAACTAAATATTTTCCAGGACACAAACCCAAAACCACAAAATAATATGCACACACCGTTTTAGCATCCAAGAAAATTTCAGCGCAAAAACTTGATACCTCACTGGCTCAGGTTTTACCCCAAATTTCCACTGTGGAAATTGACATTCAAGAAAATTATGATGTATATGCTTCGTGTAATAAAGACAAGAATACAGCATAAAGCCAGAGCAAATGAAAACTAATGATGTCCTTAGAGAAGTGATGCTGATTCAGGGTATATTACGCCATTATGAGTGAACAGTACCAAGGTGCGCATCACTATCAGAATACCCCAATATGGTATCGGTACTAGCTGATACCATTAGTGCTTCGAGTTTAATTTTACATACGTTCATGTTGAAATAATATTACAGGATGCGTCACAGGCCCTAGTTAAACTCAGTATAAATGGGAAATAACAACCTATATTCTTTTCTCAGCCATATAGCATAAAAATTTGCAAGGGCAAAAAAACACGGAGATTCTGTACTCAGTGGCATGCCAGAAATGGGCCAAAAGGGAAAGCATCATATTACGTATGGTTCTTTTTTTTTTGCTTAACTCTTAATGCCCTTAAATTACTCAGTATGTGAAAGTCAGTAACACAAGATAATGAATAGAACCCCTATCTAAATTAAATCTAATGATTGATAAAAGGGCTAACTTAAGGGTTCAGACACAACCCTGAAGTGTCTGTTTATGTGTTAAACTACAAGGATTGAATTTAAAATGAAAAAAAAACTGAAAATCCTGACCCTTTCTAAAATATCCATGATGAAATTCCAATCGGCACTCAGACATTTGACTGAAGGTCAAGGTAACACAATTTTTAACCTTTGACACATGTACATTGTTCATAACATGCATCAAATGAAAATATCTCATAATCTTAGTCCTTATTAAATAATTTTATCCTGACAAGGATCAGGGATCACTGTGGAGGGATTGTAAAGGTGTCAACAGGACTTCACTATAATAGGGATTAGGACTTCCCTCCTCCACCTTTCCCCATCCCATGGACATGTGAAAATACATCAAAATTAAGGTATCCTTTTTTAAAAAAAGATCTGTCTCATGTTCTAAACTAGTAATTAGCTGCTATAGGGACACAGAGAGGTTAATAAATTAGGCCATAATATTATTTAACAATGCATAAAGATGTGAAACTGTAAGGGCTAGCATGCCATTAAAGGGCTCACAAAAACCAAAACTTACAATGGACCTTATAAACTCATAAACACACTCAAACATAACAAAACTAAAGCACACACATACAGTACTTATACGCAAGTCTGAGATGTATAATGTCCAAACATCAATATTTTCACAAAGTCCATCTCCTGACTGCTATTCTTTCTTCTGAGTCCTGTCTGTCTGGTATTCCTCTCTTCCTCCTGTATAAAACAACCAATTATATTCACTAAGGTTTTTTTTATCCCTCCAATTAGAAACAGTACAAACAGTGATTCAATTAAGAGATATAACAGGAAAATATAAATATCATATCAAAATCTTTCCATAAATGAATTGCATCCTGAAATCATAATGGGATTTAAATAGTCATAAATTAAATTTCATGCCTGTTTTTAATTACAAGAACTAACTAATATAATATATGTAATGCCACCTGAAAAGATGTTCCTGTAACTTCATTTTTTTTTTAATATATTCGATCAATGCATACTATCTTTGCAAGATATATTACTGTATTCAGCGGCAGCTCACACATATTAGTCCGACCAAAATAATTCCATCATGATAAGTAGATACAACATTATTGTTCATGATAAGAGTAAAGTTGTGTATGTCATACGTTAAAGAAATCAAAAATAACGTCAAAATATCATTAGAAAGTCACTTTCCCCCCGAAATGCAAATAAAAAATATCAATATTCCTACGCTCGCTCCCTCCTCAGCCTTTTTTTTTTACGTGTTTGATAACAGAGAATAATTAGGTCATTCTTCGATTCATATCTTTTCACCAATGAATTGATAATACTATATCAACAATTGTATTAAGTACATGTTTATAGTCCGTTAATTATCATACAATTTGTTCTTAAAGAAAAAATTAATCATTCTGTGTGTGTGTATTATTAAATGACGGAATTTTCAATCCCTGGCCTGCTCGTGTGTACACTTTGTAAACTGTAGGGTATGTGTGGCAAAACGAGAACTGCATGGGTTGGAGATTCGGGTTCGTGTTGAAGTTCAGCATACCATTATATATAGAACTTGAATAATGTAAGTAATTTCTGCGACAAATATATTAGTATATTTCAGTTATTTTCAAAACAAAAAAGGTTTTCCATGTTTTCAGTTTAGAATTTTCCGACCCGGTCCTGATTTTCCCAACCCGGCCATTTTAAACACAAGTTGTTGCAGATGCAAATGTTAGAACAAACTATATAAAGTTCAACAGGGATTGTATAATTTTTATTAATCAGAATTCGTATTTATATGATCTAATTAAGAAAAGAAAAGTTTTGTCTGACACCGTAACTTCTCGGCAAAACAAAACGTGTTTCTCCGAGCTCGCTGGATGCGTGTGACAGCTCCATTGCACGTGTGTAGACCAAGGCTACAGGTACATGTAGGCCTATGTGTACTGTTTGTTAGGAGACTGGGTGACCGTAATGCTATGGAATCACGATATTTACAACAGTTCCATAATTAGACAGTGCAGTTTTTTTTTTATTAACGTCATTATAAACACTGTTAAACATATTAAATCTAACAGTCGAATATCTTTGGATATGGGGTAACCCATATCTATTCTTGTTAATTCTGGGAGGATGTAAATTTGTGGACGAGGAGCAACCCAAATTTTTAAGGAGCCACCATGAAATCTAGTGATACCAGAGTATGCAGCTGTTTACAATACATCTCATCCAAAAACTGGTCTACTTCTGGGAGTGAATTTATTTTACTTTGCATGTTTCCTACTTATTAAATTACAAAGTCAATGCAGTATTTATTTATAAGTTTAAACAGGATTCGTTCTCAAAATTTTATGAAAATCGATGTTTTTTGGGCATAATTATATGCTCAAATTGTATAAAGAGGAAAACAAAACAATGATCATTTTTATTCATGAAACCTTGTTAGTTTTATAAAGAAATGTTGCAATTCTGTGAATGTCATAAAATCCTGTTCTTTTAAGTTATCAAGGCATTTGTGTATGGATAGGGATGTCCTGGAGAAAATTCTTGTATGGACTCAGGTGATTTACTGAGAAAGTTTGAGCATACTGTAGACGTACTTTTTACCGCAGGGTCATAATTCAGCGGAATCTCAATTTCTGTTTAATTAAAAAATTAAACGAGACTTACCTTGGTTAAGGTGAAGTTTGATTGAGATTCTATGAGGAAATAGAATCAATGAAGAGATCACGTGAGATTGTACTGCGCATGTGCGGATTCAGGATTTAATGCGAAAAATTTTTTTGTTACATCATTTACACAAATGTATACATCATACATCTGTGTAAATGAAATTTTTACCAATCATACATTAAATTTTATAAATTTCATTCCTGCATATGCAGGGTGGGTGGGTGGCACGTGATCTCTTCATTGATTCTATTTCCTCATAGAATCTCAATCAAACTTCACCTTAACCAAGGTAAGTCTCGTTTAATTTTTTAATTCTATTTCGTAAATATCAATTACGAGACCACGTGAGATTTTAAAGAAACAAAACATTTTTTCCATTTGGAAAACCCAACTGGTACAATTGGTTTATTATAAAACTTTGCAAAAGTTCTTTCATTGGTCCATCCAACCTTATTCAGAATTTCATGAACAGGCACAGAGTTAAAATACGCCTTTGAAACTGCTGCCGCACGAACACTGTGCGGAGAAAACACACTGATATCAATGCCAGAATGAAACATTACATATCTTATCCAACGCGACAAAGTGTCTTTAGATGCAGCATTTTGAGGTTTTACATATGAAATGAATAAAGCATCATCATTATTACTACGCTGGTCTACAAGTCTTTAACAAAGTATCAAAGTTAAATACAAATGAAGATTTCTTCTTCTGCATACAACTCAGTTTTAAGGCATGTACAGTCTGTATCCTAGCAGCACAAGATAAACAGATAAGCATACAGAGTTTGCAAGTAAGATCTTTGAAAACTTAAATATTTCATAGGTGACAATTTCCTGAGGAAACTTAAAACAATTGTAACATCCCACACATAATCATGTCTAGGTGCAGGAGGTCTCAAATTAAAGACCCCTTTCATAAAGCGAATAATAACAGGGTGAGACCCAATAGCATATCCATCAATAACAAAACCTAATGCTGACAATGATGCTCTGGCTGTGTTGAGAGCACTATAACCTAAGTTATTATGGTACAACATAGTCAAAAATTCAATAACATGATTCAAAGAAATTTGAAATTGATTAATTTTCCTTTCACAACAAAAAGAAACCCATCTCTTATGGAATGTCTTGTACTGTTTCTTTGTACTGCCTCTCCAAGATGCCATGAGGATATTGGTAGCGTCAGACAAAAAGCCTGAGTTTTTGAAATGTCTCCTGACAATCGACATGCCATCATCACTATGGATTTCCTCAGAGGATGACGTTCTTTGGAATGTACAAGATACAGTAGATCCTCCTGCTGAGGCAAGATTCGTGGGTGTTCTATCAACATTTCCAGAACTTTGTTGTACCACACTTGAGTTGTCCAGACTGGCACCACCATGATGCATTCTGCTCTGTCTTCCATGATCTTCTGCAAACACCTCCCTATCAAACTAAAAGGAGGAAAAAGATAGCTATAATAATTGCTCCAATCAACAGTAAATGCATCAACAAAACTTGCACAAGGGTCAGGCTTCCAGGAGCAATAAGCATCGACTTGAGCATTAAGTCTATTTGCAAACAAATCAATATTAGGCATTCCAAATAGAGTAGTAATATCATAAAACACATTAGTATTTAGTTTCCATTCAGTTTGATCCTCAAACTTTCTAGATTTTCTATCTGCGACAACATTATCTACTCCAGGTATGTGAGCGGCCAGAAGCCAGATGTCCCTATCAATGCACCAAGCCCAGATCTTACAAGCTATTTCATTGCATAGATTGGAGTGAATACCTCTCATATTATTTATGTAACTAACAGCAGTGACATTATCCAACATAACTTTGATTGACTTATGATGTTGCTCTTTGCAAAAAGATTTCAGTGCATAAAAACATGCAAGAAGTTTTAAGGCATTGATGTGATAAGACTGTTCAGTGTCTGACCAGTGACCACCTATTTCTTGATTATTGAAAGTGGCACCCCAACCAAGTAATGAAGCATCAGAATAAACTTCAAAATCTACAGACCCATGGCGTATATGTCTACAAGCTTTATGAACATTGTCTATCCACCATAACAAATTGTCCTTCATTTCATCACTAATACACATTGTAGAATCAAAATTTCCATATGAACATTTCAGTGCCTCAATTTTTCCCCTTTCAAGGGATCTATAATGCAGGGGCCCAAATTCAATGGCTGAAAAACTGGAAACCATCAAACCAATAACTGATGCTACGTTTCTGATTGATGCCTCAGATTTGCGGTGCAATTTTTTGCATTCATTAAAAATATTTTCTTTTTTCTCATCTGTTAATGTAACAATCATGTTAACTGAATCGATAATGTTGCCAAGAAAAGCAATTTTCTGTGTTGGTTTTATAACTGATTTTTCATAGTTCACAAAAAATCCCTGTTTTTCAACCAATGTGACCATTGAAATTGCACCCTTGCTACATTCCTGTACAGTGTCTCCTACTAAAAGAGAGTCATCTATGTATCCCACATTCACATGACCTAATCTTCGTAATGTAGCATATACAGGCTTCATAAGTTTTGTAAACAATCTAGGAGCACTATAAAATTTTGGTGTTCCATTGCTACAGGTATGGAATAATAAGCATTTTTCAGATCCACTGATGCCAGAAAGCAATTAGGGGTTATGACCTCCAGAGCACTTTCAAATGTGTCCATCTTAAAATGATGGTACTTAATGAATTGATTCAACTCTTTTAAATTCAAAATCATTCTAAATTCCCCATTGCGTTTTGGTCTTAGAAAAATAGTTGACACAAATCAAACATCGTTTGAATTAATTTCTTTGATAACTTCCATTTCCAAAAGTTTATAAATCTCTTTCTTAATATATGAACATTCTTATTTGATGAGAAACAGAAGTCTGAACTGGTATAGAGTCACTTTCAAACTCTAAATGACAATGTTGGACAATATCAAGAATGCTTCTGTCAGAAGTGAGTTTTTCCCATTCAGAAATAAATTTTTTCAACCTTCCAGCTACAAAAACTTGATTTTCTGGAAAGAATGTTTGACTTACCTGGAAGTCTACTTGCTGTTGTTGGGTCGAGAGCTCCCTCGACGCCCTTTGAAGTTTTTTGGGTCACTGTATCCCGAGTAACCTCTGGTCTGTCCCTGTGTGGACCGACTTTGAAAAATGGACCTTCGTCCACGAAAGTTTCCAAATCTATTTCTGTTAGGGAAACCTCTGTCAGGCCTTTGCTGCGTAGGAAAACTGCTCAATTTGTTACTGATGTGACCACAGTCACCTATTTCTTTCACAGTTTTAGGGACATCGTCCCCAAAAAGATAAGATGTATATTTCACATTATGCGAACACAAATGGGAATACTCCCCTTTCATATTTGTTTTCATGAGTTCTCTGCGAAGCATGTTGATTTGATAATTCGACTGACCAAGCAACGCTAAAGCTTTCATGCTTCTATCTATCAAGTCAAAAACACATGGATCGTCTAGCTTACCAATTTTGTCACAAACTTTTACCATGATGGTAGCTGCTTTGACCACAGAAGTCTCAACATTTTGTAGTTTCTTGTCAACTGTATGAGTATTGGGTTGTAGGAATCCCCATACTAACTGGTTTGTTTTTACTGTAACTAAACTTTCACAATTATCAGGTCTAGCATTCACCGAGTTTTTGGTAAGATCAGTATATCTGTCATCTTCTATCCCTTGTCTAAACCAGTCATTAACACACGAAGCTAACTCTGAGTTTACAGAAGTATCACATACCTCCTTGATTTTGAGTTTTTCACCTGCCGATTTAAATTTATTGTCAGCACCTGACGATGTCGCGGTGTCTTTATTTACAGTGCTAGTATCAGCAGTTTGACTTGTATCATGATCGGCGGCAGTATCGTCATTAACAGCGACCGCGTCACTGTCGGGAATAGGGCCATAATCGCCACCATCATCGTACTCCTCCGCCATTCTAAAAAGTTCACCCACACGATGACTTAAATTATTAAAGTTCTGATCCGACTTACATTGACTTTCCTGGATCGTCTTCAGAACGTTTAGCACGTCCGAGATAGATGGGTCAGAGCCACTCGGGCCTGGCGATACATTAGGTCTGCGAACATCTGAGCCTCTGTCCTTCGCTGACGAAGCCACTGAATGCTGACTCGACACCGAGTCTGCTTTTGCGGATTTGCTAGGTTTCTTACTAGCGGTTGTCTCAACTTTTCTTTTCCTGGTGTTACTCGTTTTGTCGTCAGGTTTTTCTGCAGGAAAAACAGCGTTTTTCTCTGGAGACAACATGGCGTTCACCATAGTCGAAACCACGTGCAATAAAATACGTCCAACCAGAAAAAACGGAAAAAAGCAAAATGTCTACTCAACAAACAACTATTCAGGAACCGCGTCCCAAAAAAGTAGTAATAGTCTATCAAACCTCGTTTGACAGCAAAGATATAAATTATCGTCAACAAAGTTGACAAAAGAAAAATATTACTACGTCCGTTCTCCAGCACAAATTACAGAACACTGAATCCGCACATGCGCAGTACAATCTCACGTGGTCTCGTAATTGATATTTACGAAATAGAATCCGCTGGTAGACAATTACGCAGATTATCTTGACTGTAATTATATGCCTTACATTTATATTAAGTACACTTGGACAAATTTCCGCTGATTATCTGTGACCGCATACATAGCGTAAATTAATACCATGCAGAAAAAAGTACTTCTACAGTAATTTAAGTGGCCTACTGAAAAAGTTTGTTTAATGAACTTGGGTGACCTAATGAGATAGTCTGAGTTTGAAGTAAAACCTGTATCTCACCTTCTGGTGTTCAGGTCAAGTCATTAATCTGGAATCCTCTTCTGTCGATCAGACAGGTTCTTCTATGACTGGTGTAGAGGGCTAGTCCTCCTCTCTGTCTCTTAACAAAGGAAGATAAATAACAAAGAATGTAAAACACTTTATCTGAGGGCAAAGAAATATGAAATTTCAAACAAACAAAAAAGAAAAACATGTGCTATATCTTACCTAATTTATGTTAGGTAAAAGTTCTTCACTTTCTTAATTAGATCTCGAAGTTGAAACATGGCTGATCTTGAATACTAGATCCAGGCTAGTCTTATTTCCTGTTATCAAAGAATATAAAAAAGATTAACGAACTAAAGTATTTTAAGTTATGGAATCTCTCAGATTGAATTGATTAGAGCTTGTATCTTACCATTAATTCTACACTAGGCTGCAGTCAATGCAGAGTATTCTTCAAACTTTTCCATCGTCAGGAAGAGCTGCTTTTAAACATTCAATCAAGATGAGCCTTGTCCCTTATCTGTTAATTTAACACAGAATATATAAAAATCAGGTAATGAAGGTACAAAGAATTCAACTAGTGAGAAAAAGGGATATCAATTTCCACAACACAAGGAGTGGATCTCACTTCTTACCTGCAAGCCAAAGTCAGCCCTGGCCCCCAGTACTCCTTAAGCTGGAATACATCTCTTCCTAACATAGAGTGGGAGACTGCAATCCAGGTTTCTGTGAACAGTGAGAGTTAAGGGTCAAATACATGTTCTAATCAGACAGAGAAGTGAAAAACAGATATTGTGATAGTGCAACAAATGCAGCTTACCACTTTGACTAATAAATGGCTGCTGGTATAATAGCCACCCTGTACTCTGGGAATGAATTCCATTTTACTGTGTGTCTATCTGGTGTCTAGGTCTTGGTGCTGATCTCTTTACTGTGTGGCTATCTGGTGTCTAGGTCTTGGTGATGATCTCTTTACTGTGTGGCTATCTGGTGTCTGGCTCTTGGTGATGATCTCCTCTTTGCTGTGTGGCTATCTGGTGTCTAGCTCTTGGTGATGATCTCTTTACTGTGTGGCTATCAGGTGTCTAGCTCTTGGTGATGATCTCCTCTTTGCTGTGTGGCTATCTGGTGTCTAGCTCTTGGTGATGATCTCTTTACTGTGTGGCTATCTGGTGTCTGGCTCTTGGTGATGATCTCTTTACTGTGTGTCTATCTGATGTCTGGCTCTTGGTGCTGATCTCTTTACTGTGTGGCTATCTGGTGTCTGGCTCTTGGTGATGATCTCTTTACTGTGTGGCTATCTGGTGTCTAGCTCTTGGTGATGATCTCTTTACTGTGTGGCTATCTGGTGTCTGGCTCTTGGTAATGATCTCCTCTTTACTGTGTTGCTATCTGGTGTCTGGCTCTTGGTGATGGTCTCTTTACTGTGTAGCTATCTGGTGTCTGGCTCTTGGTGATGATCTCTTTACTGTGTTGCTATCTGGTGTCTGGCTCTTGGTAATGATCTCTTTACTGTGTGGCTATCTGGTGTCTGGCTCTTGGTAATGATCTCCTCTTTACTGTGTGGCTATCTGGTGTCTAGCTCTTGGTACTGAGATCCTACTGGCAGCCGATGTAATCTTGTTCTTGTTTCTGTAAGACAGATTTTTACTTAAAAGAGGCCCCATTCATATCACGTGTTAAAGAGCACAAACAATATGGATTTAGCACAAATAATTTGTAGCTTACCCTTGCTTCCATGGCTGGATGCAGTGGATCTCTCTTCCCTGGACTCCTCTTAAAGCATGGTTATAGATGTGTTCTCTGTCATGAGATTTGAGCTTTCTAACCATTATTCTGTAAATAAAGAGATTAAAGGTGTGTTATGTATTCCCTAATTGGATTGAATAAGAATAAAACAAAGCAAAAAATGTAATATATACAAATTGTTTCTTACCACTTTGTGCAATGTTGGCCTGATGGTTTAGTGGATACAATGGACTCCTCTTCATCTGTATGGTCCTCCTCTTCTTCTTTGTGTGGTCCTCTTCTTCTGTGTGTGGTCATCTTCTTCTGTGTGTGGTCCTCTTCTTCTTTGTGTGATCCTCTTCTTCTTTGCTTTTCCTCTTCTCCTTTGTGTGGTCCTCTTCTTCTGTGTGTGGTCATCTTCTTCTTTGCTTGGTCCTTCTCTTCTGTGTGTGGTCCTCCTCTTCAGTGTCTCATCATATTGTTCTTAAAGTGGTCATCCTCAAATCAGCAGATCTGTCCAAACCTGCATTCACCTGAAAAATTGTCAGAGAATAGTAGATTATTTAAGCTCTTAGAACTTTAGTTGTAGGATAATGAGGTTCTAGGTCAAGGAGGCTAATTCTACATCAGTTAAAAATGGCAAACAAAATGGCTCTAATGATAATTATGTGTGAAAGAGCACAAGTAATGGATTCAGCACATTTAATTTGTATCTTACCCTTTCCTCTATGGCTGGCGGCAGTGAATCTCAGATCTCTGGACTCCTCTTTGTGAGTGATACAAGTGTCATGAAAGCTTGTCTAAACATTTTTCTGTATCTCAACTCCCTGGATTCTTCTTCACAAGTAGGGTCGTCATTCTTCGCATTAGAATTGAGGCAAATTACAATACTGTTAAAATAAAAAGTCATCAGTCAAACTAGTATTTGTACCAGTCTTGAATAAAGTGAAAATATTAAATCAAAATATGATTTAACAAATGCAGTTTGTTTCTCACACCTTTGGCCACTGTTGGCCTGTTGTTATGGTGGATACTCTGTATCCTGGTAATGTTGTCCTGTTGTTATGGTGGATACCCTGTATCCTGGTAATGTTGGACTGTTGTTATGGTGGATACCCTGTATCTCGTCAATGGTCTCCTCTTCAGTGTGCTGCTGGCTGCCATCTGTCGATCCCTCCTAGTGCGCTTGATAATGGTAGAATAATTAACTGACATAGGATTAGTACAGTTCCAATACAATTTGAGAAGAACCTTTTTTAAAATGCATCACTCTCATAGAAAAACATGTGGCAAATACATATTTGGAAAAACACAAACATAAAAGTGCAAAAAGATTTGATATGTTAGTAATGTAAGTAAAAATAGGAAGGTGGAACAAAAGGAAAGGGAACAAAGGACACAAAGAACAAATACAGCTCATCTAATGTCTGGCCTATACGGTCAAATACAGCTCACCTAATGCCTGGCTTATATGGTCAAAATACAACCTTTACTTGGACTCTCCGTGTACCACTGGCTCCATTCTGTCTAAAATACATAGTTTAAAAAAATTAAATTACAAAATGGCTAAAAAAAGTTTGGGTCAGGTGCATTTTCAGTGGGTCAGTAGGCAACTACAAACAAAATTTTTTTTATTTTAGGCCTTGACTGCTATATATACATTGATGTGTTTATCACTGGCTAATCAGAGGCTTGATGGCAACAATAGTACTAAGCCTTTGTCAAATGGCAAAGTAAAACAACCTCTCAGAGAATCAAAAAAGAAGTGTTTGCATCTTACCTTCATTTTTAGGTAAAAATACAGTCTGTCCTCCATCTTGATTCTCTGGTCCAAGCATTACTGCCACCTTTAAAACCTGGGAACCATGCAAGCCAAACCTTCTCTCCTGTCAACACAAGATAAAGAGAGGTCAACAAAACAAGGAGTTATAATTATCAAAATTCAACTAATAGAAGTTATGACATCTCTCAAAGTGAATGGAGTAGAGCATGTATCTTACCCTATACTCTATAAGGAAGCTAGCAGTCAATCAATACTCCCAACTCTTCTGTAATATTAGGAGCCTGACTCTTGAACATACATTGTAGGATCTAGGGTTGCATGTCTGTGAACAATATAGTAAGTAAATATTTTTTAATCAAGTGATGAAAAAAAGCAATGCAAATGAAATACTAAAAAAAGTGCAGCTTTTGTCTTAGAGTTACCTGTAGGATTGGCATCAGTCGATTTCAGGTCTGCGTGCTCTTAATGGCAAGTGATGCACTCCGCTTCAGTCTTAGGATGGCTATTGTCTCTGTAAGCGTCTGCAAAATACAAATTAAAGATTAAAAGAAGTTCATATCTACATCAAGTATGAAATTGCACAAAAAATTGAGACTGTATGTGGAAAAATCAAGTTGGTTTTATACTGGTTAAAGGCTTGACAAATCAATAATTTGTTAACATAAATAATTCATGGGGTCAAATTGGTTCCATATTTGTGTCAACATTAAAAATCCAAAATGCAACAAATGCAGCTTGTTTCTCACTGCTGTGGCCAATGCTGTCTTGTTGTTATATGATGGATACCCTGTATCCTGGCAATGGTCTTCTCCAGGGTGTGTTGCTGTCTGCCATCTGTCCATCTCCCTCGACTGTGACTCTGACAATGAAAGAAACTGACAAAAGATTAGTTCAGTTCCAAAGCAATGAAAGAAAAAGGACAAAAAAGATTATACCTATATCAGGTTGCTTGGCTAAGGTTCCATGTCCTCCTGCCTCAGATAGGTACTCTGTAAATAAAAAATCAATGGATTAAAATGCAAAGTGAACAAAATGATGCAACACCCCTTATGTGTACCAAGGCAAATCAATGTTTTGCTATGGAAACCCCCAAATATTTGAACAACAAAAATGTAAAATAGTTTTTAAAATAATCTTTTAAATAAGGATTCTGTTGAAGTCTCAAATTCCTTTTCTGGTTATAAGATTACATTTGGGAAACCAAAATTTTTAAATTTGTGACCAATCAAAGGCGCAAAATACTATATACAAGACTATTTTTGCCCCATGATTAGATATTTTTGGCTTTCACACTTACAAACCTGTGCCATTTTCAATTTGCCTAGTCATGTAGTTTTGTTTAATTATACTATATTCTTCGAATTTGCACCGTTTTAAATTTTGCCCAAAGTAAGGAAGGGCAAAAGGGGCGAATTTAAAATGGGGGCAAAAATTTCACTGAAAGTCTTGCTGAACTTAATCATTTAAAAAATTATTAGAGGAGTTGCAAATAAGAGATAGCTTCCTCAATATGTAATGGATAGACAAAAGAATAGACATTGTAAGCCTCACTATTCAAAGCTGTGGGTATAATAAGGAGATTGTGGTACATGTACAAGGAAAGCTTACCCGGTCTTTCAAGGTCGGCCTCAGCTTATGTGGGGACTCTTCTTCTCTGCAGTCTCTTTTGGCAAACCAACCTCCCCTTCTTCTAAGGCAGATTAATAAATACTTATATTGCTGCCACTTTTTCTAATTATTACAATGTAGAATAAAATATGGAAGAGATAAACAAGAAATAAACAATGTATATTACCCTAACATGGACGGTTGATGCAGTGGATTCTTCTGGTGTGGACTCTTTATTCCGTCTAACTGGCCAATGTAAAACTGGTGATGGAGGACAATATAATACCCTTAAAAATAAATGAAGGTTATTAAAAGAAAGGAAGAGAAAAATATAAAATTTCACACATAAACAGGTTGTTTTTCAAACACAGAAACCCAGTACAGGATAAATTTTTTCAATGATGGTACCCAAAGAAAAGACCTTAACAAGGAGTACATGTGAAAAAAAAAAGCCCTGCTCCAACTGTTCCAATTATGACTAAAAATTCAGTTTTTCAAAAGAAAATCAAATTACAAGGTCAAGACTGGTCTAAAATATCCAGGAACTTAAAGAAAGGACCTAGCATAAGTAATTTACATGTGAAAATTAAAGCCCTATTTACAATCATTGAGAAACTATGGCTAAAGTTACAGTTTTTTTAAAGGACGTCAAACTCAAAGGTCAAAAGCATGAGGTTTTGCTTTGCATTAGAGAAAGGGATTTTGGCACAAGAAAAACAAATGTGTAATATGGAAGTAATATGGAAGCTGTTGAACCAAGCATTCAGGGATTATGGACAAGATTGTTTAAGATTTTCAAATTAAGCACACTCCAGACCAATAGGTCAGAGATATTGATACCCTTATAAAGGGCTCATCACTAGGAATGCAAAAGCTCATACAAATACTTTTCAAACTAAGGGTAAAGGTTAAAGTTTCTGCAGACAATCAGATAGATGGGAAGACAAATTTACCCTAAATCTCAGATAATGGGAACATAAATAGAGACTTTTTGTGTCTTACCCTCTCTTTCAGGTCAGGCCACTGTTTATCCTTCCTCCTAGTACTCTAGTTAAAGCAGTCTGCTCTTCAACATGGTTTATAGTCTTCCTCTACCTGTACAAACAGAATGTGAAAATCAGACTTAATCAAGTGAGAAACTTCTTAAATCTCTAAGAGCGTATGGAATTAACTTAACTCTTTTCAGCACTCTGTTCTCTTGCTAACATCTTAATCCAAGTCTCTGCTTCTTTAAGAATGTGTACTGCTTGTCTCTCCTTTTTGAAGAATTGTGTGTTGTTCTTCTGTTTCTGTAAGTCTGTGGTTAGCTCTTCTGCTTCTGTAAGTCTGTGTGTAGCTCGTATGCTTTTGTATGACTGTGTGTTGCTTGTCTCTGCTTCTATAGGACAGTGTGTTGCTTGTCTCTGCTTCTGTAGGACTGTGTGTTGCTCGTCTCCTTCTGTGGAATTGTGTGTTGCTTGTCTATGCTTCTGTAAGACTGTGTGTTGCTCTTCAGCTTCTGTAGGACTGCATGTTGCTCATATGCTTCTGTAAGTCTGTGTGTTGCTGGTATGCTTCTGTAGGACTGCATGTTGGTTGTATGCTTCTGTAAGTCTTTATGTTGCTCATATGCTTCTGTAAGACTGTGTGTTGCTTGTCTCTGCTTCTGTAGGACTGTGTGTAGTTCTTCTGCTTCTGTAGGACTGTGTGTTGCTTGTCTCTGTTTCTGTAGGACTGTGTAATGCCTGTCTCTGCTTCTGTAGGACTGTGTGTTGCTCGTCTGCTTCTGTAGGACTGTGTGTTGCTTGTCTCTGCTTTTGTAGGACTGTGTCCAGCTTGTCTGCTACTGCAGGAATGTGTATTGCTTGTCTCTGCTTCTTTAAGATTGTGTGTTTATATCCGCCCTGTAGAACTTTCTCTAGCATTGGATACTGTTTATATCTGCTTCTGTGTGTTGCTTGTCTCTGCTTCTGTGTGGATGATGTGTTGCTCGTCTCTGCATCTGTAGGATTGTGTGTTGCTCGTCTCTGTTTCTGTTGGATTGTGTGTTGCTCATCTCTGCTGCTGTAGGTGTGTGTGTTGCTTGTTATTGCTTCTGTGGGATGTAGTGTTGCTTGTCTACTTTGGTAGGACAGTTTATTGATTGTTTCTGTGGGATAGTGTTTTGCTTATCTCTGCATCTGAAGGATTGTGTACTGCTCATCTCTGCTTCTGTAGAAATTGGTGTTGCTTGTCTCTGCTTTAGTATAATAGATTGTGTACTGCTTGTTTCTATGTCTGTATAAATGCGTGTTGCTCTGCTTTAGTTTACGATTGTGTGTTGTTTGTTCTTGCTTCTGTATACTGGTTAAAGCCTGTCCCTGCAACTGAAAGATTGGCTACTGCTTGTCCCTGCATCTGTATGATTGGCTACTGCTTGTCCCTGCATCTGTAAGATTTAAATCTGCTTTCTCCCTGCATCTGTAAGATTAAATACTATCTTTCCCTGCATCTGTAAGATTAAATAAAGCTTGTCCCTGCTGCTTGTCCCTGCTTCTGTAGTATTTAGCTACTGCTTGTCCCTACATCCCAACCTGAAAGATTAAATAAAGCTTGTCCCTGCATCCGAAAGATTAAATAAAGCTTGTCCTTGCTTCTGTAAGATTAAATAAAGCTTTTTCTGTTTCTGTAAGACTGGCAACTGCTTTTCCATGCATCTGTAAGATTGGCTACTGCTTGTCCCTGCTTCTGAAAGATTAAATAAAGCTTGTCCATGCATCTGTAAGATTTGCAACTGCTTGTCCATGCATCTGTAAGATTGGAAAACTGCTTGTCCATGGTGCTTCTGAAAAATTTGGTGACTGCTTCTCCCTGCATCTGAAAGATTAAATAAAGCTCATCCCTGCATCTGTAAGATTGGCTACTGCTTGTCCCTGCATCTGAAAGATTGGCAACTCTTGTCCCTGCATCTGTAAGATTAAATAAAGCTTGTCTCTGCATCTGAAAGATTAAATAAAGCTTGTCCTTGCATCTGAAAGATTAAATAAAGATTGTCCTTGATCTGTAAAATGAAATAAATGTATATGTATTAATATATATACTGCCAAACCTTTTAATCTCGAACTCATGGGGACCATGAAAAATAATTCAAAATATCTTAATTAGCATACCAAATACTCATATTCAGGGTAAAATACATAAAGAATAGGGGTAAGGCCTTCCAAATCACTTAAAATTATTCATGACATTCAAGATATCAATGTTCGAGATACCAAACTTCAACTGCATATTTTAATTTTTTTTTGGTTTTTGTATTTTTTTTTTTTTTTGGTTTTT
>PRKT01000246.1:397527-409782 GCA_003671525.1 Saccostrea glomerata | reverse complement strand
AGAGATAAAGATTTCATATTTGGTATGTCTACTCCACTAATTAAGTTCTTTCAAATGACATCAAGGTCAATGACCTTGTGACCTTGACTGTGACCTATATGCTAAAAATAGCTTTTTCGAATATTCATCATAACTTAAAATTAATGAAAGATAGAGACTTTATATCTAGTATGCACAATTCACTAATTAAGCTTTTTCAAAAGACACCTGAAGGTCAATGACCTTGAGACCTTGGCTGTGACCCATATCCTTAAAATAGATTTTTTGAATCTTGGACATAAATCTTGAGCCATAAAAGATAGAGAACTTGTATTACATATGCACCCTTCATTAATTAAGCTCTTTCAAATAACACCAAGGTCAATGACCTTGGGACCTTGACTGTGACCATATACTTAAAACAGATTTTTTGAAACTTCAACATAACTTTTGAGTCATAAAAGATGGAGAATTCATATTTGGTATGAATCACTAATAAACTCTTTCAAGTAACACCAAGGTCAATGACAATTTGACCTTTACTGTGACCCATATGCTAAAAATAGCCATTTTGATCCTCTGACATAAATTTTGAACTATAAGAGATAGAGAATTCATATTTAGTATGCATACTCCACTAATTAAGTTCTTTCAAATGACACCAAGATCAATGATCTAATGTGACCTTGACTGTGACCCATATGTTATAAATAGCTTTTTCAAACTTTATTGCCACTAGGCGCACAGTGTTTCACAAACATATCTTGATTTTCATTATGATGATCAACATAATTTTCTATCTGTTCAAAGAAAAGCAGAAGTAGCTATTTCTTGTTGACCCTGTGGCTTGCTATTGTTTGTTATATTCTTCAGCACAGTTTGTTAATTGTTAGATCGTTGGATCATATTTCTATTAAATACCAATTTATATCTAACTTACATACGAAAAACAATATTGCCGCAATATTGCGGCAATAATGCCGGAAGATGTTGCCAGAAGATCAATATTTTGGTCATGATTTGCAGCAATATTGCCGCAACCCCTTTCTGGCAATATTGCCGCAAAACTAATTTACATACGAAAAACGATATAGCCGCAATATTGCGGCAATGTATTGCCAGAATGTTGCTGCAATATTGCGGCAATAAAGCCAGAAGATGTTGCCAGAAGGTCAATATTTTGGTAAGGGAAATAATAGAGTTTTTCCATGTTTTCATAGGCCTACTAAACAGGAGTAAGCACTATTCTTGTCATATACCACTGATTGAGAAAAAGAAATCAAAAATTGAAAATTAATCAGTTTCAATATTATGAAAAATGAAAAAAATATTAAATTACAAAATGACTAAAAAAAGTTTGGGTTGGGTACATTTTCAGTGGGTCTGTAGGCAACTGCAAACAAACTAATTTTTATTTTAGGCCTTGAATAATTTCTTTGAAACTAAGCTTTGAAATTAGCTTAACACAAAGCACAAGGTAGGACAGACAGAGGGACAGAAGACAATGACAAATTCTGTATGCCCTAGCTGGTCATTTCATGGCTGCATGGGCATAAAATTCTTCTTCTCTAGAACCACTGGGACAGAAAAAATGTAACTTAAATGGGGAAGCATCCTGGGGTAGTTTAGATTCTAATTTGTTGAAATCATGGCTCCAAGGGGTAAGATAGGGCCACAAGGGGGGGGGGGTCTGTTGAAGAACAGCAGGACCAAAGTACACAGATAAGCATTTTGGTACTTAGTCTTCTTTTATTTATTCATATTTTTAATATTCTGTACATTTATTGTGTTTTTTCACTTTTTGTCAAGAAAGTTTTCCCTTTTTTTTTCTTGCCCCCGTCCTTTTCCACATAAGTTCATATCCCCCGGGCCTCATGGTCATGCGCAGTCAAAATTATGCATGAAGACATTTCCCCTATAATTGCACTTTTATTTAAACTGTATAAATAACAAACTTACATATAATTAACTAACAATGTATGAAAATAATGTAAACAGATATTTCATATACCAATCTAGTGACCTGAAATGGCGGCAAGAACGAGTACTCACAAATGTTCAGGTTTTCAACAAAAACGTAGCCTATTCATAAAGTAAAAAAAAAGCAACAAATACAACAAAAATAACCTTACCTCAGTCTGAAGTAGTCTTATTCTGTATCTTTGGTGATGAAAGACCGCTTTGAGATATCGTTTGGAAGGCTTTGCAAGAGCAATGCGAAAACACTGCTATTCGATGTAAATCAAATATCAGTGTGATGAATTCTCATCAAGATCACGTGATCATTCTGGTCAACAGAGCATGAAAACTGTGGAGAGAGAGAGAGAGAGAGAGAGAGAGAGAGAGAGAGAAAGGGTAAATTGTTTGTAATAAATACTGTATTATAAATCGCAAACTTAAAAAAGAGCAAATTTTTGAATTGTTTGAAATATGATGAGGGGTTGCCTTTGATATGTTGGAGACAATGTTTTTTAGAGACACATTATTCATGGAAACTCAACTAATCTAAACTCTTTTTTACTTTTAAAAGATATCTTGAACTCGGTATCCATGTATATTGTAAACTTCGAAAGGAAAGGAAAAGGGACCGAGAACAAAGAATTCAAATAAACAAAGTGAAAATAAAGGAAAGAGTATTGTATTGTTTTTTACTAAGAACCATACAGTTCATAGATTTAACGTATATGCATAAATCAGTTTGTACAGTATATGTATAAGCACTTCAATATCACTTGTATATTAAGCAAAGCAGGATCATACTTACTTTAGCCAAAAGGGTTGGGGGGGGGGACCACCCTTTCAATGAATATTTCAATAGTAAAATTTATGCTTGAAAAAAAAGTTGCCCTGCTGTTACGTGCCTGCACATACATATAAATTATGAGTTTGCTATTCTTTCAATCTTATGCATAAGTATAAAGAGTATAACATATTTATAAACGAAATAAAAGGGAATATTATAGTATATTTTTTTTCTGTCCCCTCTTTGCAAGTTATTTTGTTTAAAAGAGTACCTTGACCCATAGACGTGATTTAATATTTCATTGCTACACATGCACTTCAGGAATATATCTAATTAGAAAAGCACAGGCGAGCTAGAAATACACGAATCCAAGGTGAACTTCACCAAAGGCACGTACAATGTAGCATTATACTCGTGGGGGGGGTGGGCAGGGGAGGGCTGCCCAATTTTTTCAAACATAACTTTTTACTATTCAAAATGTTCATTGAGGGCCGCCCCACTTTTTGTTACAGTAAGGTCAAATAAGGGCAATGTAGTATTATATATGTATAGAAAATTTGGTACGGTAGAAGTTGAACCTGCCCCTAAATGTTTCCGTAAGCCAGACATACCGTCCCTGGCTGGCTGTGTTGCCTATGCGATAATCCTCATTTTATGTTCAGCAACAATTCTCATTAAATTATTTTAACACTAAAGTGTATCACTAAAATTTCACTATTTGTAATGAATGGATGTGATGATAAAGATATTGACTCTGAAGTGCATGTTTGGTAAGTTAAAAAATAAAATTCTTTATAAATAAATAAATGTGTAAGAGTAAAACCCTTCAATGGAAAGCAGCGACATCATTTTAGTTGGACCTATAATACTTATATGTATAAAAATAAATTTTTAAAATGAGTTGTTTGAGCAAGATGTTCGTTCTTTCCATTTTTTAACATTGCAGTTCATATGTAACACAATATGGCTTTTAATTTTCAATTTCTGGAAGCGGATGGGTGTCGGGGTTAAAGTGTGACAGGGTGGCGATTACGTGTATTCAACATTTAACTTTAATCAAGCATATAGAACTAAATGTGTTCAATCAAAGTATTTATGGAAAATTTTCCTCACAGATACTGTTTTTAGATTCTGTATATAACCGTAACAAGGAGCACACAGGTGGGTGTGACCGGTCGGCAGGGGATGCTCAATTTTATATGGCAACTGATCCCACCTCATGTTTCAGAGGTCCGTATTTACACTGCTCCTGATAAGTATTGTTTGAATGGACTTTTGAGATTACATGTATTTCCATATTTCGTGTAGGTTTGGGGTTCACTGTGGGAGGCAATTTATCTGTCTCGGGGTATAATTCCACAGAAAATACTGAAGGTATAAGAAATCCATCACCAACGTCCATCATGATTAATTTTTTTTAATTCAAACGTTTATCAGCATCTGCACGCATGTAGGAACATTTAGGAGTATATAAGTCCTCAAAATCTTCAATATTGCCGATAATTTTTGATTGGTGGAAGTATATCACATATGTTTTCCTTGTGACAAGACCTTTCTTTGAGTACCACCTAATTTGACCTTTTTACCTTGGAGTTTGACCCACTCTTGCAATTATCAAACTGTAAAATTTTAACCTTAGACTTTTGAACAATTAGTGTACATTCATTGTGACAAGGTCTTTCTATGGATATAAATATTGTTGACATTTAAGTCCTCCGCTGAAAGCGGGGGATATCAATTTTGGTTTGTCTGCCCGTCTGTAGTTCTGTCTGTCTGTCTGTTTCGTTTCCATGCGATTATCCCGAGAAGCATTGGGGCTTTTGCAATGAAATTTTACACGATAATGCCATATGGCATACGAAAGATCCCTATTTTGAGGTGAAAAGGTCAAAGGCTTCGGAAGCAATTTGTAAGGGGGACTAATTGAAAGTGGCAGGGGGGGGGGGGGGGGGGTGTTAAACCAACAAAAAATGTATCATGTATCTCCGAATTTTAATGCCTATATAATGAGTATCTTTGCAAAAAAGTCTTTTGAAAAAATCTTTTAAAATTCTTAGATATTTAGATACTAATACATCTCAGGCTCAAGCTTATACAAAACTGTCTATGCAAATAAAAGTGATATTCAAACATTCTGAATTCCAGCCAAATGCATATATATGGTTTTAACGTTTTATAATAGGCATTTTCCCTCCAAAATGTTTTGAGATCAATGTAAACAAGCATTATTATCAGACCTGCTTATCCTTCATATTTCCTACATTTCAGCGATAATATGGACAGTGGGCTTGGTGATGTCCCTTGGTTTGTCTATGATTTGTTTTGGAAGCTTGTTTGTGTATTCCTGCATTCAGTGGAAAAAAGGGTCGACTTTCCCAGTCACTGACTTAAAGTAACCTTCAATGCACAGCACACCATAAATTCTACAGAAACACTTAGAATCCTGAACATCCCAGAAAAATATGGGCTGGAGCATTTATTCTTTAACAAGAGGCCCACAGGCCTTATAGGTCACCTGAGTATTGTGTAACTACTTTCAAACATTTAATTTTGTTCGTGTTTTAAACCACAGGCCATGAAATTCACAATTTACAACTTTGAAAGAGGCATCATTGCTTATCATAATTATTAACTTAGCATGCTTACTCTATTTACTTAATACCCAGAGGTAGATCAGAGTAACAAAGAGAAAATGCACTTCCACTTTATAACCAGTTGTGCACCTCACCCACTGACCCATGGGCCACATATTTCAAAATTTTGCAAATTTAATCATGAAATGGTTGATTAATACCAAAGAGCAGATTTCAAAGTATTAATTTATTTTCAGACTAAGTTATCCCCCCCCCCCTTTGACCCTGGGGGCATAAAAAAACCACTTTGCTAGATGCACCTTTCTTCATCATAAATATATATATACTTGAATCATTGGCATAAAACCCAGAAGCAAAGGAAAATATTTTCAAAGAATTAATGTATTTTTACTATATAACCAATAGAGCCCCGCCCTAACACCAGAACCCTGATCCTGGGGCCATAAAATTCACAAATCTGGAAAAGGCACTCTTGCTCATCATAACTATGTGCTTAGTTAGTTTATTTATTACCCAGGAGCAGAGAAGAAGATTTTCAAAGAAATAATGCATTTTCACTATATAATCTATAGAGCCCCACCCTAGCACTAGAACCCCTAACCCTGGGACCATGAATTTCACAATTTTGGTAGAGGACTCAATGCTCATTACATTCATGCCAACAGTTTGCCTGCTTGGTGTCTAGGAGTAAAGAAGAAGATGTTTAAGGATTTCATTTATTTTAGTGGTTTTGGCCCCACCCCTCAGGCCCCAGGGGGGCGGGGACCATGAAATTCTTGTTTTTTGTTCCCCTTCACCCATAGATACTGTATGCCAAATTTGGTTGAAATTGGTTCAGTGGTTTCAGAGAAGAAGCCGAAAATGTTCAAATGTTAACACACGACACACGACGCACGACGACGGACGAAAACAGATAGCAATAGGTCACCTGAGTTACTCAGGTGACCTAAAAATACTGTAAAATTTTAGTATCTCAATGAACAATATATTGAATGCCATGAATATGTTGAAGTCATTTGAAAGTTTTCATCACATTTCTCTATATGTATTGAAGCCTCAATTTTTTTTTTCAATTTTCAATTCTTTTATTCCTTGTATCAACAGATACAGCAGATTAACATATTAATTACATACAATATACATAATCGCCATGTAAACATATATTACAATGTATTTAAACAAGCATTGATAAATGTACATACCTATACATACATATTTATGTACTACATGTATCATAAATAGTGAATAAATATCACTCATTATTATAATAAATTCATTTTACTTTCTCTTAAATGACACGCTACGCTTATAAAATTCCCTAGACCTCTTAATTCCTTTACATTTTGAACACTTAATAATTGTATTAATTTATATACACTGCTATTTATATCTAGTATCCTTGGATATTTTGAATTAGTTTCAAACTTAATTCATAATACATGTAATGAGGTTTGGCTGTATGTATATACTGTAGAAGCACAAATTTTCGTGGAGATAAAATTTCGTTGTTTTGTCATCTAGAATAGTTTCGTGGGGATTTAATTTCGTTGTTTTGAAAGTAATTCTAGTCAATATATAGTCATATGAAATTTCGTGTGGGATTAAATTTCGCTGATAATTGTTAACAACGAAATAAACGAAATTTAATCCCCCGCGAATATTTGTGCTTTTACAGTATATCATTCCCCTTTTAAAGGTTGAAAATGGGAAGAAATGTGCAAAATTTAATTTTCAATTTCTTGTTAAAAAATTGATCAAATAGTTTTTTGGAGTTGAAAATCATTGTTTATTCAAAACAAATTTTTGTATAAAAAAATCAAAAAAGTCTCCAGTATAAATCAGATCACAGTTAAAATACTAGATTGTTTCAAAAGAACACACAAGTCACCTGCGATAGCAACATTTGGACATGAATGTCTCTATTTAACTTCATCTGTCAAATAGAATTGGAAAAGTCAAAGTTCATATGAAAATATGTTCCTTCCTAGCATTGAAGAGAAGCTCAAAGATAACAAGGTATAGACACCAACAAGAGGCCCACGGGCCTTATAGGTCACCTGAGTATTGTGTAACAACTTTCAAAAAATTAATTTTTGTTCGTGTTTTAAATCATAGGCCATGAAATTCACAATTTTGAAAGAGGCACCATTGCTTATCATAATCATAAACTTACCATGCTTAATCTATTTACTTAAGGTAGGATTCTTCTCACACAAACCTGTATTTCTTGTATTTAAATATTAATAAAATTTTCACAGAATCAAGAAGACAATAGTACTAAGTGATGGTATTAGTTAGATAGTTTTGATCGTTTTATATTAGAGTCAATGTCAGGTCAAGGTCACAACCTTTTCCCTCGTCATTAAGAATAAAAATAACTGCATCCAATCATGAGATAGTGTCTTCTATTTCAAGAGATTAAATGTTTTTCTTTTTGCATAAAAAGATATAACCATATAGGGTCTATAAGATGATATAACCAAACTGATACAAATTGTTTAACAAATTTGGATTATGGCTAATCCGAATTTTCTCTATTTTTCTTAAATCTTTAGGATATTTAAGTTATTTTTTATGCGCCCTATATTTAACTTGTCCTAATTTTCACATAGGTAAAGCACTCATATAGAGATACAAAATGATACAAAAACAAAAAGTTTTGACCGTTTAGTAAGAGAGTAAAAACACTTTTTATGGATTTTTGGCTCATATCTGTACGTAAAATCGAAACTTTTAAAAGCTAACATAATTGTAGTTTGTTTGGAAATTCATATTTATTAGTTATATTTTAAAACTTTTGTTCCTTATTATTAATTTAGCTAATATTCTTCTAGTTTTTGATTGTGTAAAAATTATAATTAGGTTTATCTCATATGGATAAGACAGGTTATTTCGAGCACAATTTGCGTCTTATTTTTAAGGATAACTCTAAGTTTTGGTGCAACTACTTTAGCATCATTGAGCATGCTCAGCTTCCTTTCCCGTCATTGACATTCTCCAAAGGTGTAGGCCGGGAATATTTTCGTGAAGAATCTTATCTCGAATATCCTCAAATTAAGGATGGTATTTTCGTAAGAAGTGAAGTAAGTAAATAAAATTATTGTTTATATGAATTATTTCATACTAATTTACTGGTGTATCAGTGATTGTTGACCAGCTTAAGTGCATTTAGACCTTGTACAATTTGCATTTGATATCGGCCATTTTGAATTAATATTGGTTTTAAACAGGCTTAAACAAAATGCTTTTAGTACATGAATAACTCTAAATTGCCAATAATCATATATAATGATAATAAAAATTAATAATAAAATATTTAAATAAGAAATGTAATAATCTAATTCTATTTAAAGAGCCATGCCACGAGTGAACAAGTCAAGGGCATCGAAGGGGAGGAGTCCATTTGCAAGGACCAGATCTAGTGTAGCCATCTTGCCTGCCGCAACGCATTCTCAAGAAGTCAGAACGCCCATGCAGCCAGAGCCTCCATTGGTAGTCCCCATATGTATATTAAGTGCGACTTCCACATCATCGGTCGCCGGAATTGCCTCTACTGCAGGACTGAGTTCATTGACAGCCCAGCAGACAAACCCTGAAGCCATTCCAGTATCTGTCGCCTCAGTTATTGAAACAGTTGCATCCCAGCAATCAACAACTCAATCAGCACCAACAGGTACAAGCAATTATGATATAGAAAAGCCTATGTCTTTTCATAGTGTTGTGTCACCATTAGGGGCTCATGTCCTCCAAGCTCTGAAATTAAGATAAGATATGGAATAATGAATATGTTCAGTTAAGTAAATTGTTGATTAAAGAACCCACATAAGAGGTCCAACATCAGGTTATATTTCAGGAGGGTTCATTTCAAATCAAACCTAAACATAAAGAAAAAAAAAATCAAAGTATTTCGCAGTGGACGGATGCATTTTTGATATATGCATCAGTCTATTGCATCAAACATCAAACAGATGCTATGGGTTTGTTTCGTTACATTGCCACCACCAGAAAAGCATCTGAGAGGTCACCTAACAGTTTAGGTTGGAGGGAATATGATGTTCAGTTTAGACTTAAAAAGTCCATTGAGTCTTCTTTGAATTGGGGTTCAGTGGACGCAGAATTATGGCTCTTTTATATGCAGCCAATTAACCAATCAAAGTCAAATCTCAACCAATAAAAACAGTTTAAGTGCTATTCATACAACTTTCAGGGCCTTTCCGAGAAACCTAATTGCAAGTATTTACATGTTTGCTTACAATGTACATGTAATGGTGCTCACCCTTTTATGAATTGCAGGTTTGGCAACAACACAGTCAGAAGCCAACCTAATCTCCCTGCCCAACAAGTCCAATACAGGCCTAGATTCCCACAGCAGCGCCCACATCAGAAATTCATGTACTAGTAATTCATCAAATTGATTATGGGACCTTGGTAATACCCCTGTAAAAGTAAACAATCTGATATCACTTTTGCATCATTATCCAGATAAAAATGTGGCACATTTTTAGTAATGGTTTAAGAAAAGGTTTTTCATACACTATCAGGGATGTACGAAAAATGTTGAATACAAGAATATGAAATCTGCTTCAGAACAGAGTGCAGAATTGGGAAAGAAAATAGAGAAAGAAATTCTGTTAGGTCGTATACTAGGTCCTTTTCCTGCATTACCTATTACAAATTTGCGTTGTAGTCCTGTTGGATTATTACTAAAGAAACAGGGAGGATAACAAATCTTTCGTATCCACTTGGCCAAAGTGTCAAAGATTTCATAGATCAACAAGATTGCTCAGTTTAGTATGCCTCATTCGACAGGGCTTTAGATATTATTCTGCAGAAAGGTCAAGGAGCCCTTATGGCTAAAATAGATGTATCGAGTGCATTTAGACTTTTACCGCTTGCTCCAGAAGATTTTTGTTTACTGGGTTCCTAGATTCTTATTACATTGACAAGTGTCTGCCCAAGGGCTGCTCAGTTTCTTGCTCCTTATTTGAAAATTTTTCATCCTTTCTACACTGGGAATTGGAACATAGGTCAAGTTTAGATGGCATTGTTAATTATTTAGATGACTTTTTCTTTGTAGGAGTTGCAGGTTTAGAGGAATGTAGGCAATAGTAATCGGGAAAATTGAGTTTGTATTTAAAAGTAAGAAAGTAACTTTCCTGCTGTCAGGGCATTTTGTCGTGTGTGGCCCTTTTAGGTGTATGCAAGTCTTTTCATTTAATTAGAGTTTCAAAAGAAATGAGACTTGACCTTGAAATGTGGATAGAATTCCTTACAAAATTTAATGGTTTATCTCCCTTCCCGTTATTAAATTGGCTTGATAACGAGACACTAAAGTTTTACACAGATAGTTCTGGCTCTCATGGCTGCGGAGTGTTGTATGGTGATAAATGAAATTTCATCGACTGGCCAGAGAATTAAGAAAGGAAATTACCTTGCTAGAATTTATACCAATCTTACTGGGTATTTACATTTGGGGTGGAGAGTTGTCTTCTCAAAAACTTTTGCTTCATGGGGATAACAAGTCCCTCGTTCACATAGTAAATAATAAGACATCAAAAAAAAACCTAAAGTTATGATTTTGTTGAGGGCATTAGTATTATTCACACTGCAGCGTAATATTCAGTTAAAGTGTCAACTATGGCACGCCAAAATGACTAAAAAGAGATAATCATAGTTTCACAATCGATAAACTAGGTTTATCGGTTGTAAACTATAGTTTACGGACTGTAAACTATAGTTAACAACGTTAATCTATATTTCACATCTGTAAACCATAGATAACGCGATAATCTATGATTCACAACCGTAATATACACTTAACACCGAAAACAATCATTTGCGATTGCAAAACATAGATTTTCTGATAAATACAGTTTCACGATTTGTAAACTATAGTTTACAAACCGTTAACTATAGTTAACGATCTGATAAATATAGTTTCACGATTTGTGAAACTATGATTTACAACTCTTAACTATAGTTAACGATCGTAAATTATAGTTTACAGACGTGAATCTATGTTTATCAACAAAATCTATTGTTAACGTTTCATTACAGACAGATAAACTTAGATTATCATTCGTAAACTATAGTTAACAACCGTTAAATATAGTTTTACAGATGAAAACTATACTTAACGAATCGTTAACTGTAGTTAACGAATCGTTAATTATAGTTTACGGTTTGTAAACTATAGTTTAAAGTCGATAAACCTAGTTTATCAATTGTGAAACTATGATTATCTCATTTTTGTGAATTTGGCATGCCATAGTCAACATATACCTGGCTTGGGGGCCATAAAACTTAGACGAGCTCAATTTTGATCTCAGTCTCACTTATCCACTATTTATTCCTTTGGAAAAAAGTGAGACTTAGCTCAAAAGTGAGCTCGTCTAAATTTTATGGCCCCCAGGCCAGGTGTAAAAAATAGTAAGGCAGAAGCTATTTCTCGTTTGCACTGGTCGCGGCTAGCACCTGGGGCTCAACAGTATCCTTGTCAAGTTCCTACACAATTTTGGGAGATTATCAGTCAGCTGTAAATTCCCTTCTTGATGCAAGCCTTTCCGTAAATACAAGCAAAGTGTATAAGCAGGGCTTGCAAGCATTCTACAGGTTCCGGTCAGAGACATCATTTGAGCAAGTATGGCCACCCCCTATCGATCATATAATTAGTTTCATTGCATACATGTCTGAAAACGGGTGTTCATTTTCTACTGTCAAGTCTTACTTGGCAGGTATAAGTTTTTCTATTAATGTACACGGTTGGTTTAATCCCATAGATTCCTTTTTAGTTAGGAAGTTGTTGGCAGGTTACAAAAAATCGAAAGTAGTTGCAGACAACAGAAGACCTATAACACTTCAGCTGTTGCAAAGTATCCTACTCGTATTGCCAAATGTAACATTTTCATCCTATGAATCCGAATTATTCAAATCAGCCTT
>PRKT01000246.1:380486-395247 GCA_003671525.1 Saccostrea glomerata | reverse complement strand
ACCCAGGCATTAAAAGAACCAGTTTGCTAGATGAACCTTTCCTCGTCATAGATAGATATACTTGGATCATTGGCATAAAACCCAGGATAAAAAGAAAATATTTTCAAAGAATTAATGTATTTTCACTATTTAAACAATAAAGCCCCGCCCTTACCCTGACCCCTGGGGCCATAAAATTTACAATTTTGGGAGGGGCACTTTTGCTCATCATAACTATATGCTTAGTTAGTTAATTTAATACCAAGAAGCAGAGAAGAAGATTTTCAAAGGATAAATGCATTTTCACTATATAATCAATAGGTCCCCACCCTTACACCAGAACCCCTGACTCTACGGTCATGAAATTCACAATTTTGAAAGAGGCATTCTTGCTCACCATAACTATGTACTTAGTTTATATAATACCCAGTAGCAGAAAAGATGATTTTCAAAGAAATAATGTATTTTCGCTAAATAATCTATATAGCCCCCATAGCACTAGAACCCCTGACCCTGGGGCCATAAAATTCACAATTTTTCAAGAGGCACTCGAACTCATCATAACTATGTACTTAGTTTACATAGTTTATTTAATACTAAGAAGCAGAGAAGAAGATTTTCAAAGGATAAATATTTTCACTATATAATCAATGGAGCCCCACCCTAACACTAGAACCCCTGACCCTGGGGTCATAAAATTCATATTTTTTAAAGAGGCACTCTTGCTCATCATAACTATGTACTTAGTTTATTTGATACCCAGAAGCAGAGAAGAAGATTTTCATAGAATATAAAATAATTGCATTTACACTATATAATCAAAAGAATCCCGCCATTACACCAGAATCCCTGGCCTTTGGGCCATAAAATTCACAATTTTGGAAGAAGCACTCTTGCTCATCATAACTACTTAGTTAGTTTAATTAATAACCAGGAGCAGAAAAGAAGATTTTCAAAGAAATAATGCATTTTCACTAAATAATCTATATAGCCACTCCTTAGCGCTAGAATCCCTGGCCCTGGGGCCATAAAATTCACAATTTTTAAAGAGGCACTCTTACTCATCATAACTATGTACTTAGTTAGTTTATTTGATAACCAGAAGCAGAAAAGAAGATTTTCACAGAAATACTGCATTTTCACTATATAATCTATATAGCCCCTCCCTAGCACTAGAACCTCTGACCCTGGGGCCATAAAAATTCATATTTTTGGAAGAGGCACTCTTGCTCATCATAACTATGTACTTAAAGAGTTTATTTAATATCTATGAGCAGAGAAGGAGATTTTTAAAGAAATAATGCATTTTCACTATATAATCACTATGGTCCCACTCTAGCACTAGAGCCCCTGACCCAGGGGCCATGAATTTCTCAATTTTGGTAGAGGGATCAATGCTCAATACCTTCATGCCATCAGTTTGCCTGCTTGATGTCCCGGAGTAAAGAAGAAGATTTTTAAAGATTGCAATAATTTTAGTGGTTTTGGCCTCACCCCCAGGCCTAGGGGGGCAGGGATTATGAAATTCACAATTTATATTTCCCTCCACCCATAGAGATGTATACCAAATTTGGTTGAAATTAGTTCAGTGGTTTAATAGAAGAAGCTGAAAATGTTCAAATGTTAACACACGACGGACGACGACGGACGAAAACGGATAGCAATATGTCACATGAATTACTCAGGTGACCTAAAAGGTGTATATCCTTTTTCTGAAATACCAAAGGTAGCATAAAATGCATGAAGGTTGAAGAATACATGCTGTAAATTATGCAACAAATTTATTAGTATCAAATATTTATTCTCTAATGATGTTTTTTAAATGATTTATTGCATGAGGAATTTTAAACAGTATTATCAATCATCTTCTCTTCCCCTCCTTATAATTGCTCCAGAATGTTCATTCAAAGTTACTTCATTAAAAAATGAGTAGATTTTCTGAATATGACGAATTTATTAACAATAGATTAAGAAGATTAATATATCAGTGCATTAAATAAAATAATAGATTGATTTCTTTGATGTAAAAAGTAAAGATTACGAACAGTCATCGGTCTCAATAATATATAAACAAACCCTACAATTATGTAAAGAGGGGAAATCCATGAATCCCTAGAAATACAGAGGTGGGATCAGGTGACAATAATATATAAACAACCCCTACAATTCTGTAAAGAGGGGAAATACATGAATCCCTAGAAATACAGAGGTGGGATCAGGTGACAATAATATATAAACAAACCCTACAATTCTGTAAAGAGGGGAAATCCATGAATCCCTAAAAATACAGAGGTGGGATCAGGTGACAATAATATATAAACAAACCCTACAATTCTGTAAAGAGGGGAAATCCATGAATCACTAAAAATACAGAGGTGGGATCAGGTGACAATAATATATAAACAAACCCTACAATTCTGTAAAGAGGGGAAATCCATGAATCCCTAGAAATACAGAGGTGGGATCAGGTGACAATAATATATAAACAAACCCTACAATTCTGTAAAGAGGGGAAATCCATGAATCCCTAGAAATACAGAGGTGGGATCAGGTGACAATAATATATATACAAACCCTACAATTCTGTAAAGAGGGGAAATCCACGAATCCCTAGAAATACAGAGGTGGGATCCGGTTCCATGGAGGAGTAAGCATCCCCTGATAACTGTTCACAAAGGTTACGAGTCCTAGGTATTGACCAAGTATACGGAACAATCCGCGGACAAATTTTTGTACAAAAAGAAAGGCCTAACAATTGGTATTAAACACGTCAGCGGAAGAACGACCGAGTGATAGATTATATTTACTGATTGGGTCATTATAATGGTCTTAGAATTTAAGGAATGCTGACTATGAAGTTCATAGCAGTTAAAAGATAATATTTATTTTTAAAAAATCTGTAAAAAAATCGCTGAAAATTGATTATTTATTGGTGAAGAAACATGTACAGAACTGATTATTTACAATACAACACTGGAAATGCAGACGATATTTTATCTCGTATACATATATGATTTGAACATATTTTATCATGTAATTACATAAAAGGATTGGACAGCAGGCACAGCCTATATAAGCCCACCCCATAGGTACAAGGTTAATTAATACACATATAGTAACAGGTTCATCACCAATAAATTATATATAACTGACACAAAGTTGAATAGAATTTAAGAGAAAGTACAAAAAAATACATAAGAGAAAAAAAGAAGGAAAAAAAATGAATACCGGTTTATGTGGAAATGAGAGGAAAAATTCAAATAATGAGAATTACTGCAATTTATAAACATACAATGGATGTGTATTTGAGTTAGACAAGAACTGGAATAAATATTTCATAGTTTCACTTCATTTATGAAACCTTTTGGTTTGTGATATATATGTATGAACACAATCAAATAATTGCAAATTTTTTTTGCATGAGAAATATTACTATCACCAAATAATAAAAGATTTAGAGATACAGGATGTTGCAAGTCTATACTGGATATACAATATAAAAGAGTATTTCTTTGCTCAACATAGCATGGGCATTCAAAGAAAAAATGATATGCATTTTCTGTATGAAAACCACATTTTTTACATTTTGAACTATCACTTAAATAATCTTTCTGTAAATCACCATTTAAATTACTAGCATTATTTCTTAGCTGACAATAAATAATATTTTGACTACGATTTCCATGATTAAACAGCTTATTAGGTGTTCTATAATGAGTCTTTTAAATGGCATTTGTGAAAGAAGATAGTGTTGGTAAACTCCTAATATGATAAACTACGGTAAACTATTCCATAATTTAATTGTAGATGGGAAATAACTATTCATATATGATGTGGTCCTCGTTTGAGGAATAAGAAAAGTAAGACAATCATTGTTTCTTAATGAATACCAGGTATGAGGTTTGGGGTGGAATACAAGGTCTTAATAGATCTTGAAGGTATTGTGGCGCTATTCCATATACTATTTTGTAAATTAATATTAATTTATGTACTTTCCTTCTGTCAGATAATGTTTTCCACCCCAATTCATAATATAAAAGTGTTCTTGATGGGTTCACTATCATTCCTGTAATAATTCTTGTAGCAGTAATCTGAACTTCTTCCGATAAAGATGATTCCTTTTCATTACTATTATCCCAATTAATATCAACATATTCTAAAACTGGTCTAATAAATGACATATATACTTTTATCAATGCATCTCGACAAAGGGAATGTTTCTAACATTCGTAGAACATTTAAACGTTTACATGCTTTTTCATAAGTAATTTGTATGTGAGATTTCCAGTTGGCATCACACTGAAAATTTAGTTCTAAATGTGTGTGACTGTTCGATTGTTGAATCGCTGGGCAATTCAAGCCAAATTTAACATTGGGATGGGAAAAATGTTTTCCGGAAAAATTTACATTTACTGTTTTCTTCGGGTTAAAACTAACTATCCATTTTTTTGACCACTGATCTAACTTTTCTAAATCATTTGTTAATGAGTTTGCAGCACTGACAATATCATTGTCAACAATTATGTAGAGATAAGTATCATCAGCAAATAAACGGACATTATTTGTTAAATTTGAAGAGGTATCATAATAAGAATAAGAAAGGTCCTAGGACAGATCCTTGGGGGACACCTGCACTACTTGATCTAAGAGTTGATGTATAACCATCAAGGACCACCCTTTGTCTTCTGTTCACTAAGTAATTTTTTACCCAATTTAAGATTTGATCTGATATTCCAATTTCCATCAATTTAAATATAATTCCTTCATGCCAGACCCTATCAAAAGCTTTAGAAGTATCACAAAACACAAATCGTACATCCCGGCCTTTATCAAGATTGGATATAATAGTATTGTAGATTTCCACCAGCCGATTACTGGTTGACTCACCAGTTTGAAAAGCAGACTGGAACTTATATAATACATTATTTTCAATTATAAAGTTGTGTAGATGATTAACAATAATTTAGCATATATATATTATGCAATTTCTAGAGGCGTGTTCCCATTGTACCAAAAATTACGGTAAATAACCTCTATCAAGATTGGATATAATAGTATTGTAGATTTCCACCAGCTGATTACTGGTTGACTCACCAGTTTGAAAAGCAGACTGGAACTTATATAATACATTATTTTCAATTATAAAGTTGTGTAGATGATTAACAATAATTTAGCATATATATATTATGCAATTTCTAGAGGCGTGTTCCCATTGTACCAAAAATTACGGTAAATAACCTCTCTTGCAAAAGTGTGTCATCTATCAAAAACTTTTTTATAAATGAATATTCAGAATACATTTCGCAAAAAAAAAAGATTAAAACATATTTTGTTTTAAGCTTTATTAGTTGATTTTTTAAAGACATCATTTCTAAACAGAATGAAAATCGAACCATGTATTTTAAATAAATCAAAATTTGTATGTCAAAGAGGTTTTCAAAATTTGTTCATGTAGTCGTGTTCACAGTTTTGTTTAAAAGTTAAGTTAATGTTGCATTTATCAAATACGTGAATATCAAGTAATAATAAATATGCACCTTGGATTGTTTATGTCCATAAGTTGTAGAGAACTGAGAATGTTTTATTATTTGTTTATTGCAGTACTATGTGGAAAAAACCTCACTATCCACTCATAGAGATATTATAAGATATAAAGGCAGTAAAAATACTTTCTTGCAAAGTCTCGAAGTTACAATCTTTATCTTTTGTACACCCGTTATTTATGTTTGTTGGGCAGTTTCCATGAAATTATAGCACTATCAAAATACTTTAAGAAATTAAAATGTTTCCTTAAATATCAAGCAAAAAATACAAACTCAGTTTATTTATTTCTATTTAAAGTTGTACAAAAATATCATGAATAATTCAAAAGTCAGAAACCAGACAAGAATCCCTCCTCAAAAAGAACTCAAGATCCTAATGATCTTTGCATAGAAATTATATAAATATTCAATTACAATCATAAAAATATTACACATACTAAATATCATAAAAAATATACAAAAATAGATGCTAGCCCTTTTAAACTTTATAAAAACGTGTAGTGCTAAGGAAAGAACATTAACAATTTATTATCAAATAATAGTTTGTCATATCTGAAATAAATCAAAACTCTAAGAGCTACTGTGAGCAATGAGCTCACAAAATGATACCCCCCCCCGCCTCCCATATGAATATAATGGCAGTGTCCATGTTTTGCTATGGGAAGCCCAAAATAAGTGTAAGATCAAAAAGTAAAATAGGAGGCGTACAATCTGGGAGTTGCGGATAAGAGATATGGGTACCCCAAAGCGTAACAGGACGGACATTCCAATTACATGTACTAATATACCCTCCCGCTTTTCAAGCGGGGTATAATAATTTATTTAATAAATGTCAACAACATGCAAAATATATTTAAATTTAAACGTGCCCAAACAATCACTCACTTTAACAACATGAATTCCTAAATCCCATGTGGAAATCAAAACTAAAATGGGAAGGCATGCATCACCAAAAAAAGAAAAGTGTGCTATTTGCTACAATACAGAGCTTCCATCCTAGGGCAATAAAAATGCTAGCGCTGTATATATATTATTATGTGGATTGTACTTCAAAATGGTATGTATACTGCAATGCCAACTTGCATGAGACACACATGCAGTTATGCATTCTGGAGGTCACCTTGACCTTTACCCTGGGTGTATCAATCAGCGTTTTATGACTGCAACTTTATAGCGAACCGTACTCCGAGGTTCTGGAGTATGATGGGTATTATTTCCCAAACCAGTTAGGACAACAAAGGAATGTCAATGTCCCAAACTTCTTGGCCGGTCTTAATGAACTCTGTTTTAAAGATGACGCAGTATGCATCGTTTCCTATCCAAAGTCAGGTAAGTAATATCTTCTATTTATTTTCCTTTTATATAAAGAAGTTCGTCATAAGCTCAGAGTGAACACTCATATTTGAAAAAAAATATGTATTTGAGGACACGACGCAAAGGAACAACATTTCTTACTAGTATATGCTTTTTGCTCATAGATGTCAGATATACTGTGATGAGATCCCCTCATTGAAACTTTTGAAACTTAATTCAAAGTTTTAAAGTATAAATAACTTAATGTATTTTTCTTTCTAATAGGAACACATTGGACTTATGAGATCTGTAATATGCTAAAGAGTGGGCGCTCAGAGTTCCTAGATACCATGATACCAATCTTTGATTACAGTTCAAGGGAAGCACTGGAACTCGTGCAGAGCATCACTGGTGTCTATACGTCACATTTCTATCCAAGACACCTACCAAAACAGTTTATTCAGACGCGTTGCAAAATTATCCACGTATTTAGGAATCCAAAAGATGTTGCTGTGTCATGTTATAACTTTATTAAAAGTTTAAAGCTAAATACTCAGGGCATGGGATTCTCTGAATTTCTAAGACATTTCATCAGTGGAAACGGTAATATTTTTTAAATATTGTAATCCATTTAACTAATATTTTTATGTTAAAATGGTCTCCAAAGTGTATTATTTCGTTCTGTTCACAGTTTTGTTCAAGAGTTAATTATTGCTTTGATCAAATAAGTGTATATCAAATAATAATGATTAATATGCTCATTGAATTATAAATGTTGAGACATGAATGTAAGTTTAAATATATTCATATGTATAACATGAATGGTAACGTTTTATTGTTTGTTTATTGTAGTTCCGTGCGGAAGCTGGAGGAAGTGGGAAAGAGAATGGACGACATTTAGAAAAGAAAATCCTGACTATCCACTACTTGAGATTTCATATGAAGAAATGAAAGCAGTAAAAATAATTTACAACAAAGTCTCTCATAACTTTATATCTGTACCCATTGTACAATCTTTAGTTACTAGTATGTTTGTCTGGCAGTTTACATAAAATCATTGCAGTATCGAAAGATTTTGAAGAAATTAAAAATGTCTCTGTATTCAAATGAAAAAAAACGACAAAGAGCCTATATACCAACATTTATAATAGGATATGGATAAAAATATGCAAATAACCTGTATGTTCATTAAAACAACTCATTGCTCACAAAAGTGCTCCCGACTTGAAAATATCGTCGGATAAAAAGTGTCACTGCAAGATTCACGATTTTAGATGTTCATAATCAAGAAAGGCATATCCATAAATGTAAAAGCATATGAATATGACCAAAAACAATGACTAGATGCCACCGTGAAAAGGTATATTATCATTGCAAAGCGAAAAAAAAACCCTAGGCAGGTTTGTACCTGTGTAACCAAGACTGAACTATTTTTAATATAAATTACAGAATCTTAAGGAAAGTGTTGGGAGAATTTCGGATTTTCTTGGTCTTGATTCCTCGCCTGATTTAATTGAGGGGATAGCCAGGAAATGTGATTTCAATGTCATGTCGGCATATAAAAATGCGCATGTACCAGAAAGGGTGAAAGATATTTCAATCTTGGAAAATACGCATATTTTCTATAGAAAAGGTGATGTATATATTTTTTTCCGACTTCTTCTTTTAAATTTTTTTACTTATCAGGAAAAGAAATGAAACACTATTGGGGGCCATTTTACAGAAGAACTAAAGATTAAGACAAAAACCTTTCATTGATTGTAAAATTTTGTCAAAACAAATGTATAAATTGAAAATTGCTCGCATAAAAAATATTTCTTAAATGAATGCTTTTTTAAGATTAATGGTAAAAAAAAAACAGTTTGGATTTAGGCTTGAATTCTTTTGTAAAACGGAGCTGTTGAGATGTGGGTTATACACTTTAAGAACTTGAATAAACGAAGGAAATAAAACAAAATGAAATTTTAACAAAATTTAATAAACAAAACAAAAGTAAATTTTACAACAACAAAAAAAACAAATTAAAAAATATAGAAATGAAATGTCTATCAGCAGCGTGACTGTAAGTCCTGGAGGTTGTCCTTTAAAACGGAGTACACGTTCACCCTTGCTGAAGAGATTTGAGTTCTGGTATTTCAATTTCCTTTGGTAAATGTATTTTTCTTTCACAAATAGAATTGAATAGAATTTCACAAATATCACATAATAATTTTTCACAATGCCGTCTGGAATAACTTTGGTTTGAATTGATATTATTTCAAACAGTTTTCATTTGCTCTGGCTTTGTGCTGTATTCTTTTCTTTATCACACGAAGCATATATATCATAATTTTCTTGAATGTCAATTTCCACAGTGGAAATTTTGAGTAAAACCTGAGCCAGTGAGGTATCAAGTTTTTGCGCTGAAATTTTCTTGGATGCCAAAACGGTGTGTGCATATTATTTTGTGGTTTTGGGTTTGTGTCCTGGAAAATTTTTAGTTAGCATTAATTTTTTGCATTTCTGACCTGGGTTCATACTCCCTATTTATACATAGAAGTAAAGATTGGGTGCCATGATTTACCCTTGTCACAATGACTTGCATCCATGCATTTAAAAGTTTAGCCCCTATTGCTGTTTGACATCATTTGACATATCTAGTGTATTAACCTGTCAGTCTTACTGTAAATAAACTAAATCTTAATGTTGAGGACACAGTGTGTTAGCATAATCAATTATGTCATAATGACTTCCAAAAATGTACATAAATTTAAGCATTTATGATTTTCAAGCCTGTGACATCCATTGAACTGATTTCATTCAGCGAGGACAAGTCATATTTACAGAATTTGTATTTAAAAGTATGGATGTCCTGGATATATGACGTTACAGTAGTTATAGCTCCTGAATTCTCAGCAATGCTATTCAATTTTTGGATGGCTTAAATATACTCACTAAACCAGCATGTTGAATAAGCAAAATGTTTATGAGGCCCTCTTGAAGTAGGGAGTACAGATAAAGTGGCCATTTATAAGTAACTGTTGAGTGTTTGATGTCGATCCCTATGAATGTCGATCCCTATAAGTCCCATTGCTTTGGGAAACTGAAGTTTTTAGAATATAAAGAATAGGGTGATGGGATATTGATCTTTATGCGTATAATTCCATTCTTGTTTCAGGAAAGGCAAAGTGTTTACATTAGGGTACATATATGGTATTAAGCTAGTTAATTTCTCTGTCATAATGCATCTCGGGTGCTGGTACTACAGATACTATGCTGCATTATAACACATTCATGATAAGAGTATGGCTGGATTGGGTATAAAACAGTCCCATTTGAACATCTCTTATGTTCTTACAGTTCAATTAAGTAACAGCAAGTCTTTTAAATGCAAGCATACTATTTCCAATCTGCCATGAATCTATATACCCAGATTTAGCATCATAAACTTATTGTAAAACTGTGAAGTAAAGATTTCTTTTGCTATCGGTTTGTGCTAGGTTATTACAGCTAAGTAGAGCACATGTACTAGTATCCTCATATTTCTAAATTGCTAGTTTTCACTGTGGAAACTGTGAAGGTTTGAAGCCTGAGTCAGGGAGATGACATGTTTATGCACTGAGATTTTCTTGAACGCTAAAACGGTGTGTGCTTTAATTGTTTTTATGGGGTTTATGTGTTCTTGAACATTTTTAGTTAGCATGAATATGTTGAATTTCTGACATGGGTATAGTATCATATTACGTTCGATTCATTTTTTTTCTGCTTATAACTCTTACTGCCCTTAAATTATTCAGTATGTGAAAGTTATTAACACAATAATAAATAGAACCCCTATTCAAAATAAATCTAATAATTGATAAAGGGTTAACTTAAGTGTTCAGACAAACCCTGAAGTGTCTGTTTATGTTTTAAGCAACAAGGATTGAATGTGAAATGAAAAAGAACTGAAAATCCTGACCCTTTCTAAAATATCCATGATGAAATTCCAATACAACACTCAGACATTTGACTGAAGGTCAAGGTAACACAGATTTAACCTTTGACACATGTACATTGTTCTTACATGCACCAAATGAAAATATCTCATAATTTTAGACCTTATTAAATAATTTCATCTAGACAAGGATCATGGATCAGTGTGGAGGGATCTTAAAGGAGGTGTCAACAGGACTTCACTATAATAGGGATTAGGACCTCCTCCTCCACCCTACCCCACCCAAAGAACATGTGAAAATACATCAAAATTAAGGTATCCTTTTTTAAAAAAAAAAAGATCTGTCTCATGTTCTAAACTAGTAACAGCTGCTATAGGGGAACAGAAAGGTTAATAAATTAAGCCATGATATTATTTAACAATGCATAAAAAAATGTGAAACTGTAAGGGCTAGCATATCATTAAGAGCTAGGTTTACAAAAAAACCAAAACTTACAATGAACCTTATAAACTCATAAACACACTCAAACATAACACAATTAAAACACACACATACAGTACATATACACAAGTTTGAGATGTATAATGTCCAAACATCAATAGTATTCACAAAGTCCATCTCCTGACTGCTATTCTTTCTTCTGAGTTTCATCAGTCTCATAATCGTCTCTTCCTTCTGTATAAAACAACCAATCATATTCACTAAGGTTTTTTCTTTTATCCCTCCAATTAGAAACAGTACAAACAGTGATTCAATTAAGAGATATAACAGCAAAATATAAATATCATATCAAAATCTTTCTATCAGTGAATTGCAACCTGAAATTATAATGGGATTAAAATAGTCATATATTAAATTCCATGCCTGTTTTTAATTACAAGAACTAGAACTATTATATGTCATACCACCTGAAAAGATGACCCTGTAACTTCATTTTTTTTTTAAATTCATTGAGGATGTAAATTTGTGGACGAGGAGCAACCCAAATTTTGAAGGAGCCACCATGAAATCTAGTGATACAAGAGTATGCAGCTGTTTACAATACATCTCACCCAAAAACTGGTCTACTTCTGGGAGTGAATTTATTTTTGTTTGTTTCCTACTTATTAAATTACAAAGTCAATGCAGTATCTATTTATAAGTTTAAACAGGATTTGTTCTCAAAATTTTACGAAAATCAATGTTTTTTGGGCATTATCAGCTCAAATTGTATAAAGAGGAAAAACAAAACAATGATCATTATTACTCATGAAAACTTGTTAGTTTTATAAAGAAATGTTTCAATTCTGTGAATGTCATAAAATCCTGTTCTTTTAAAAGTTATCAAGGCATGTATGGATAGAGATGACTTAAGAGAAAATTCTTGTCTGGACTCAGGTGATTAACTGAGAAAGTTTGAGCATAAATTTGAGTGGCCTACTGAAAAAGTTTGTTTAATGAACTTGGGTGACCTACTGAGACCTACTGAGATAGTCTGAGTTTGAAGTAAAAGCTGTATCTCACCTTCTGGTGTTCAGGTCAAGCCATTAATCTGGAATCGTCTTCTGTCAGACGGGTTCTTCTATGACTGGTGTAGAGGGCTAGTCCTCCTCTCTGTCTGTTAACAAAGGAAGATAAATAACAAAAGAATGTTAAACACTTTATCTGATGGCAAGAAATATGAAATTTAAAAAAAAAAAAAAACAAAAAGAAAAACATGTGTGCTATATCTTACATTTATGTTAGGTAAAAGTTCTTCACTGTCTTGGAACTCGAAGTTGAAACATGAATGCTTTTGAATACCGGTACTAGATCCAGGCTAATCTAACTTCCTGTTATCAATGAATATGAAAAAGATTAACGAACTAAAGTATTTAAAGTTATGGAATCTCTCAGATTGAATTGATTAGAGCTTGTATCTCACCATCAATTCTACAGTAGGCTGCAGGTAATGCCGATTATTCTTCAAACTTTTCCATCAACAGGGAGAACTGCTTTTAAACATTGAATCAAGATGAGCCTTGTCCCTTATCTGTTAATTTAACACAGAATATGTAAAGATCAGTTAATTAAAGTACAAAGAATTCAACTAGTGAGAAAAAGGGATATCAATTTCCACAACACAAGGAATGGATCTCACTTCTTACCTGCAACCCAAAGTCAGTTCTGGCCCCAAGTTCTCCTTTAGCTTCCTAACATAGATTGGGAGGACTGCAATTGAGGTTTCTGTGGACATAGAGAGTTAAGAGTCAAATACATGTTCTGATCAGATAGAATAGAAAACAGGAATTGTGATAGTGTAACAAGTGCAGCTTACCAGTTTAACTAATGAATGGCTGCTGGTAAAATGGACACCCTGTACTCTTGGAATGATCTCCTCTTTACTGTGTGGCTATCTGGTGTCTAGCTCTTGGTACTGAGATCTTACTGGCAGGTGATTATAATCTTCCTGACCTTCGGCAGTGTAAGAGTCTGATTGTCCTAGTGTTTCTGTAAGACAAGAGATTTTACATAAAAGAGGCCCCAGTCATTACAATGTGTGAAAAAGCATAAACAATATGGATTAAGCACAATTGATCTGTAGCTTACCCTTGCTTCCATGGCTGACTGCAGCGGATCTCTCTTCCCTGGACTCCCCCTAAAGAGTGATAGAAAGATTGAAGCTTGTCTATCCATTAGTCTGTAAATAAAGAGATTAAAGATGTGTTATGTATCACCTAATTGGATTGAATAAGAATAAAACAGAGCAAAAAATGTAATATATACAAACTGTTTCTTACCACTTTGTGCAATGTTGGCCTGTTGGTTTAGTGGATACAATGGACTCCTCTTCATCTGTATGGTCCTCCTCTTCTTCTTTGCTTGGTCCTCTTCTTTGTGTGGTCCTCTTCTTCTGTGTGTGGTCCTCTTCTTCTTTGTTTGGTCCTTCTCTTCTGTGTGTGGTCCTCCTCTTCAGTGTCTCATCATATTGTTCATAAAGTGGTCATCCTCAAATTAGCAGATCTGTCCAAACCAGCGTTCACATGAAAAATTGTCAGATTATAGTAGATTATTTAAGCTCTTAGAACTTTAGTTGTAGGATAATGAGGTTCTAGGTCAAGGAGGCTAATTCTACATCAGTTAAAAAGGGCAAACAAAATGGCTCTAATAATAATTATGTGTGAAAGAGCACAAGTATTGGATTCAACACATTTAATTTGTAACTTAATACCCTTTCCTCTATGGCTGGAGGCAGTGGATCTCAGATCTCTGGACTCCTCCTTGTGATTGATGGAAGTGTTTTCAAAGCTTGTCTAACCATTTTTCTGTAAATAAAGAGTCAAGAGGTTTAATGGGTGTCCTAATTGATTGGATTGATCAAGAATAAAAAATAGCAATAAAAAAGTAACATTTGCAGCTTGTTCCTTACCACTTTCGTTAATGTTGGCCTGCTACTTTATTGGATACCCTGGAATTGGTCTCATCTTCTTTGTATGGTCTCCTCTTCCTTCTGTGGTCCTCCATATGCAGCTTGTTTCTTACTACTGTCCTTTGGTTAATGCTGGTTTGTTGATATGGTAGATACCATGTATCCTGGTGATGGTCTTATCATCGTGTGGTCATCCACAGTTTTGCATCTTTCTATACCTGCTGTCATCTAAAATTTTAGACACTTAATTTTAGCTCTTGATTAAACACACAGATTCCAAATCAAAGAGAACTCAATTTACAACAGTTAAGATAAGCAGAAGAAATATGTATAAGCACTTCAATATCACTTGTATATTAAGCAAAGCAGGATCATACTTACTTGAGCCAAAAGTGTTGGGGGGGACCACCCTTTCAATAAATATTTCAATAGTAAAAGTTATGCTTGAAAAAAAAGTTGCCGTGCTGCTACGTGCCTGCACATACATATGAATTATGAGTTTGCTATTCTTTCAATCTTATGTATAAGTATAAAGAGTATAACATATTTCAGTGGCGTAGCATCGTTTTTGAAAGTGGGGGGGCCAGCCGGAGAAAAAATTTTTTTTACTTACCTGAAAAAGTTGACAAGCCAAAAAAAAA
>PRKT01000246.1:294150-380481 GCA_003671525.1 Saccostrea glomerata | reverse complement strand
GGCAGCCCCCACCCCTTGGGCCCCTTGTGCTACATCCCTTGTTTGAAACAATTGTCCAAATTGGGTATAATAAAACTACAATACATCAATAGGGAATCAATGCCCTAAGCAGGACAAATACAGAAAAAGTGCCTGCAATTGTAGGTTAACTTTTTCTCAGTGTCAACTACTTTTAGTACCAATTCTAATACTACATTTTCTATAAGTCTAAAAGTGGGGGGCCAACCAAGCTTTCAATTAACATTTTCTATAGTATAAGTAAGGTTGGGGAAAAAAGTGGGGGGCCAGGCCCCCCCTCCCTGCCCCCCCGGTTGCTACGCCCCTGTATTTATAAACGAAATAAGGGGGAATATTATAGTATATTTTTTTCTGTCCCCTCTTTGCAAGTTATTTTGTTTAAAAGAGTACCTTGACCCATAGACGTGATTTAATATTTCATTGCTACACATGCACTTCAGGAACATATCTAATTAGAAAAGCACATGCGAGCTAGAAATACACGAATCCAAGGTGAACTTCACCAAAGGCAAGTAGCATTATACTCGTGGGGGGGGGGGGCAGGGGAGGGCTGCCCCATTTTTTCAAACATAACTTTTTACTATTTAAAATGTTCATTGAGGGCCGCCCCCCTTTTTGTTACAGTAAGGTCAAATAAGGGTGTAGTATTATATGTAGAAAATTTGGTACGGTAGAAGTTGAACCTGCCCCTAAATGTTTCCTTAACCAGACTTACCGTCCCTGGCTGGCTGTGTTGCCTATGCGATAATCCTCATTTTATGTTCAGCAACAATTCTCATTAAATTATTTTAACACTATAGTGTAGTGTATAGCTAAAATTTCACTATATGTCATGAATGGATGTGATGACAGAGATATGGACTATTATTTCAGTATCCTGTGCATAACATTGTCTCTGAAGTGCATGCTTGGAAAGTTAAAATATAACATTCTTTATAAATAAATAAATGTGTAAGAGTAAAACGCTGAACAATGGAAACCAGCGACATAATTTTAGTTGGACCTACAATACTTATATGTATAAAAGTAAATTTTCAAAATGAGTTGTTTGAGCAAGATGTTTGGATTTTCCATTTTTTAACATTGCAGTTCATATGTAGCACAATATGGCTTTTAATTTTCAATTTCTGGAAGCGGTGGGGTGTCGGGGTTAAAGTGCGACGGGGTGGTGATTACGTGTATTCAACATTTAACTTTATTCAAGCATACAGAACTAAATGTATTCAATCAAAGTATTTATGGAAAATTTTCCTCACTGTTTTAGATTCTGTTTGTATATAACCGTAACAAGGAGCACACGGATGGGTGTGACCGGTCGGCAAGGGATGCTCAATTTTATATGGCAACTGATCCCACCTCATGTTTCAGAGGTCCGTATTTACACTGCTCCTGATAAGTATTGTTTGAATGGACTTTTAGATTACATGTATTTCCATATTTCGTGCAGGTTTGGGGTTCACCGTGGGAGGCAATTTATCTGTCTCGGGGTATAATTCCACAGAAAATACTGAAGGTATAAGAAATCCATCACCAACGTCCATCATGATAAATTTTTTTTAATTCAAACGTTTATCAGCATCTGCACGCATGTAGGAACATTTAGGAGTATATAGTTTTTGCCCTATCCATTCATCTGTCTGTTTAGCTGTTTGTCTGCTTGTCCTAAAAAACTTTAATATTTCCAATAATTTTTGATTGGTTGAAGATTTGGCTTTCATATATCACATATGTTTTCCTTGTGACAACACCTAATTTGACCTTTTTACCTTGGAGTTTGACCCACTTTTGCAAATATTTATCAAACTGTAATCTTTATTTTATATTAGAGTCAATGTCAGGTCAAGGTCATAACCTTTTCCCTGGTCATTAAGAATAAAAATAATTGCATCCAACCATGAGATAGTGTCTTCTGTTTCAAAATATTAAATGTTTTTCTTTTTGCATAAAAAGATATTACTATATAGGGTTTATAAGATGATATAACCAAATTGATACAAATTGTTTTACAAAAATGGATTTTGGCTAATCCGAATTTTCTCTATAATTTTGCTTAAATTTTTAGGATATTTAAGTTATTTTATATGCGCCCTATGTTTAACTTTTCCTTATTTTCACATATAGTAAAGTAGTCATATAGAGATACAAAATGATACAAAAATAAAAAGTTTTGTAAGAGAGTAAAAACACTTTCTATGGATTTTTGGCTCATTTCTGTACTTAGAATTGAAACTTTTAAAAGCAAACATAATAGTAGTTTGTTTGGAAATTCATATTTATTTGTTATATTTTAACACTTTAGTTTCTTATTATTAATTTAGCTAACACTTGAAAAAATTCTTCTAGTCATTGATTGTGTAAAAATTATAATTAGGTTTATCTCATATGGATAAGCCAGGTTATTTCGAGCACAATTTGCGTCTTATTTTTATAATGGGTCAAGAATGAATAACTCTAAATTGCCAATAATCATATATAATGATAATAATAATAAATAGTAAAATGATTAAATAAGAAATGTAATAACTAAATTTGATTTTATGAGCCATGCTACGAGTGAACAAGTCAAGGGCATCGAAGGGGAGGAGTCCTTATGCAAGGACCAGATCTAGTGTAGCCATCTTGCCTGCCGCAACGCATTCTCAAGACGTCAGAACGCCCATGCAGCCAGAGCCTCCATTGGTAGTCTCCATATGTACATTAAGTGCAAATTCCACATCATCGGTCGCCGGAATTGCCTCTTCTGCAGGACTGAGTTCATTGACAGCCCAGCAGACAAACCCTGAAGCCATTCCAGTATCTGTCGCCTCAGTTATTGAAACAGTTGCATCCCAACAATCAATAACTCAATCAGCACCAACAGGTACAAGCAATTATGATATAGAAAAGCCTATGTCTTTTCATAGTGTTGTGTCACCATTAGGGGCTCATGTTCCCCAAGCTATGAAAGATGAGATATGGAATAATGAATATGTTCAGTTAAGTAAAATGTTGATTAAAGAACCAACATAATAGGTTCAACATCAGGTTATATTTCAGGAGGGTTCATTTCAAATCAAATCTAAACATAAAGAAGGAAAAATTCAAAGTATTTCGCAGTGGACGGATGCATTTTTGATATATGCATCAGTCTATTGCATCAAACACCAAACAGATGCTATGGGTTTGTTTCGTTACATTGCCACCATCAGAAAAGCATCTGAGAGGTCACCTAATACATTTAGGTTGGAGGGAATATGATGTTCAGTTCAGACTCAAATAGTCCATTGAGTCTTCTTTGAATTGGGGTTCAGTGGACGCAGAATTATGGCTCTTTTATATATGCAGCCAATTAAGCAATCATAGTCAAATCTCAACCAATAAAAACAGTTTAAGTGCTATTCATACAACTTTCAGGGCCTTTCCGAGAAACCTAATTGCAAGTATTTACATGTTTGCTTACAATGTACATGTAATGGTGCTCACCCTTTTATGAATTGCAGGTTTGGCCACAACACCGTCAGAAGCCAACCTAATCTCCCTGCCCAACAAGTCCAATACAGGCCTAGATTCCCACAGCAGCGCCCACATCAGAAATTCATGTACTAGTAATTTTTCAAATAGATTATGGGACCTGGGTAATACCCCTGTAAAAGAAAACAATCTGAAATCACTTTTGCATCATTATCCAGATAAAAATGTGGCACATTTATTAGTAATGGTTTTAGAAAAGGTTTTTCATACAATATCAGGGATGTACGAAAAATGTTGAATACAAGAATATGAAATCTGCTTCAGAACAGAGTGCAGAATTGGGAAAGAAAATAGAGAAAGAAATTCTGTTAGGTCGTATACTAGGTCCTTTTCCTGCATTACCTATTACAAATTTGCGTTGTAGTCCTGGTAGATTATTACCAAAGAAACAGGGAGGGTGGCGCATGATAACAAATCTTTCGTATCCACTTGGCCAAAGTGTCAAAGATTTCATAGATCAACAAGATTGCTCAGTTTAGTATGCCTCATTCGACAAGGCTTTAGATATTATTCTGCAGAAAGGTCAAGGAGCCCTCATGGCTAAAATAGATGTATCGAGTGCATTTAGACTTTTACCGCTTGCTCCAGAAGAGTTTTGTTTACTGGGTTCCAAGATTCTTATTACATTGACAAGTGTCTGCCCATGGGCTGCTCAGTTTCTTGCTCCTTATTTGAAAATTTTTCATCCTTTCTACACTGGGAATTGGAACATAGGTCAAGTTTAGACGGCATTGTGAATTATTTTGATGACTTTTTCTTTGTAGGAGTTGCAGGTTTAGAGGAATGTAGGCAATAGTAATAGGGAAAATTGAGTTTATATTTTAAAGTAAGAAAGTAACCTTCCTGCTGGCAGGGCATTTTGTCGTATGTGGCCCATTTAGGTGTATGCAAGTCTTTTCATTTAATTAGAGTTTCAAAAGAAATGAGACTTGACCTTGAAATGTGGATAGAATTCCTTACAAAATTTAATGGTTTATCTCCCTTCCCGTCATTAATTTGGCTTGATAACGAGACACTTAAGTTTTACATAGATAGTTCTGGCTCTCATGGCTGCGGGGTGTTGTATGGTGATAAATGAAATTTCATGGACTGGCCAGAGAATTGGTCATCATAGATATAAGAAAGGAAATTACCTTGCTAGAATTTATACCAATCTTACTGGGTATTTACATTTGGGGTGGAGAGTTGTCTTCTCAAAAACTTTTGCTTCATGTGGATAACAAGTCCCTCGTTCACAAAGTAAATAATAAGACATCAAAAAACCCTAAAGTTATGATTTTGTTGAGGGCATTAGTATTATTCACACTGCAGTGTAATATTCAGTTAAAGTGTCAACATATACCTGGCTTAGGGGCCATAAAACTTAGACGAGCTCACTTTTGATCGCAGTCTCACTTTTCCACTATTTATTCCTTTGGAAAAAAGTGAGACTGAGCTCAAAAGTGAGCTCGTCTAAGTTTTATGGCCCCCAGGCCAGGTGTAAAAAATAGTAAGGCAGATGCTATTTCTCGTTTGCAGTGGTCGCGGTTTCGTCAGCTAGCACCTGGGGCTCAACAGTATCCTTGTCAAGTTCCTACACAATTTTGGGAGATTATCAGTCAACTGTAAATTCCCTTCTTGATGCAAGCCTTTCCGTAAATACAAGCAAAGTGTATAAGCAGGGCTTGCAAGCATTCTACAGGTTCCGGTCAGAGACATCATTTGAGCAAGTATGGCCACCCCCTATCGATCATATAATTAGTTTCATTGCATAGATGTCTGAAAACGGGTGTTCATTTTCTACTGTCAAGTCTTACTTGGCAGGTATAAGTTTTTCTATTAATGTACACAGTTGGTTTAATCCCATAGATTCCTTTTTAGTTAGGAAGTTGTTGGCAGGTTACAAAAAATCGAAAGTAGTGACACCGGAAGACCTATAACACTTCAGCTGTTGCAAAGTATCCTACTTATATTGCCAAATGTAACATTTTCATCCTATGAATCCGAATTATTCAAATTAGCATTCGTTTAAGCATTTTTTGCTTTGTTAAGAGTTAGCGAGGTAGTGACATTGGAAGAGAACTGTATTCAAATGTTGGAATCAGAAATTTTTGTACACATTAAGAGCTCTAAAACTAATCAATTGGGCATGAGGATGTCTGTTAGAATTAATAAGGATCAGGATTCTGCAATTTTATTCTCCACTTTACAAGGTTTTCAAAAAATGCGACAAAAACACAGGGTAGTCAATTCTTGGTCCATTTTAACTCCAAACCAATTACCCAATATCAATTTTCAGCTATGCTGAACAAATGTTTAAAATTTCTCAATATTCAAACAGCATCCTTCAAATCGCATTCTTTCAGAATTTGGGGAGCTTCACAGCTATATATTAGGGGTCTTTCCGAAACACAAATTCAAGAAAGGATGAGATGGAATTCGTCAGCTTATAAATCTTACATAAGACTTATTGTGTGAATATATCCAATACAGAATATTTTCAATTGGTAATATTTTCAGAATGTACATGTATTTGGATTATTGGATCCTCTATTATACACTGGACACAGAAATATGCAGCTGATAGCATGAACCAGAACTTGAGTCTGTTCTCACATGAACTTGTTTAGAAAGGGGTTATAGGAATGGTTTGGGACCAGATATATCCTACAATTAAATCTTTACTTCAAAAATATAAATCTCCAGCATTTCATATCTTACATTGCGGAGGTAATGACATAGGCAATCCTTACAGTACACTATTAGGTACACAAAAGTACATGAAATACATATTGTTAAGCTACAAGAATTGTTACCAAAAACTGTAATTGTATGGTCCCACATATTACCAAGGAGAAATTGGATACACTCTTTATCCAATTCTGAGAGAAAAAATGCAGAAGAAGGATAAATAGTTCTTTGGCAACATTGTTTTAAAAATGAGGGGGTGCTTCAATCAAATATCTTGACATAGTAGATAGTCATAAAAGTTATTCAGAAGTGATGGGGTGCACTTATCTGACCTTGGAAACATTACATTTGTAAATTCAATAAAAATGAGATAATGCAGTTCACAGAAACTTCTGATATGTTAATATTGTATCTTTCTATCCTTAAATAGTTGCTTGTCATGTGCCGCTATATGATTTGTACAGTTATGAATTTGACTGATGTTGAATATATTGATCTGATTTGATATATGAATTTGATGTTGATGATAGAATATTGATTTGGTTTGATATAACAAGGGGCAAAATTGGCCACCTTCACTTGATATTGGTGGCAGATGTTCCATGAGATGCAATCTAATGAAACATTTGGCAGAATTTTGCAAAGAATACCATCTTCAGGAGCACTGTTTTTTCCAGGTCCCTCGGGCCAAGATTGTATTTCTACTGCTTGTGTATATGTTTGTGTGTATGCTGCCATATCTTTGTAATGTCGGCGCATAATTTGTTATTGATATTATTTGAATCATTTGCAATAAAGGGCCATGACAAGCTCGCAAAACAATAAGTATAGTTTCTCATAATTATCCAAAGGAATTACAGGTAGGTCCTTCCATGCTTTAGGTTTAGGTACCATCTACGCATAGATTTACATGTAGATTATAGGTACAGTACATTCCTATTTAGGTTTAATATACAAAGTCTCGAAATAACTAGATGAAACGAAAGAGCAGATTTCAAAGCATTTATTTATTTTCAGACTATGTAACACCCCCCCCCCCCCCCCCCCCACCCGACCCAGGAATTAAAAGAACCAGTTTGCTAGATGCACCTTTCCTCGTCATAGATATATATACTTGGATCATTGGCATAAAACCCAGGATAAATGGAAAATATTTTCAAAGAATTAATGTATTTTCACTATATAAACAATAAAGCCCCGCCCTGACCCTGACCCCTGAGGCCATAAAATTTACAATTATGGGAGAGGCCCTTTTGCTCATCATAACTATATGCTTAGTTAGTTAATTTAATACCAATAAGCAGAGAAGAAGATTTTCAAAGAATAAATGCATTTTCACTATATAATCAATAGGTCCCCACCCTTACACCAGAACCCCCGACTCTAGGGTAATAAAATTCACAATTTTGAAAGAGGCATTCTTGCTCTCCATAACTGTGTACTTAGTTTATCTAATACCCAGTAGCAGAAAAGATGATTTTCAAAGAAATAATGTATTTTCGCTAAATAATCTATATAGCCCCTCTAGCACTAGAACCTGTGACCCTGGGGCCATAAAATTCATAATTTTTCAAGAGGCACTCGAACTCATCATAACTATGTACTTAGTTTACATGGTTTATTTAATACTAAGAAGCAGAGAAGAAGATTTTCAAAGGATAAATATTTCACTATATAATCAATGGAACCCCACCCTAACACTAGAACCCCTGACCCTGGGGTCATAAAATTCATATTTTTGGAAGAGGCACTCTTGCTCATCATAACAATGTGCTTAGTTAATAAATTTAATACTCAGAAGCAGAGAAGATTTTCAAAGAATAATTGCATTTTCACTATATAATCAATAGAATCCCGCCATTACACCAGAATCCCTGGCCTTTTGGCCATAAAATTCACAATTTTGGAAGAAGCACTCTTGCTCATCATAACTACTTAATAAGTTTATTTAATAACCAGGAGCAGAAAAGAAGATTTTCAAAGAAATAATGTATTTTCATTAAATAATCTATATAGCCACTCCTTAGCGCTAGAATCCCTGGCCCTGGGGCCATAAAATTCACAATTTTTAAAGAGGCACTCATACTCATCATAACTATGTACTTAGTTAGTTTATTTGATAACCAGAAGCAGAAAAGAAGATTTTCACAGAAATACTGCATTTTCACTATATAATCTATATAGCCCCTCCCTAGCACTAGAACCTCTGACCCTGGGGCCATAAAAATTAATATTTTTGGAAGAGGCACTCTTGCTCATCATAACTATGTACTTAAAGAGTTTATTTAATATCCAGGAGCAGAGAAGGAGATTTTTAAAGAAATGATGCATTTTCACTATATAATCACTATGGTCCCTCACTAGCACTAGAGCCCCTGACCCAGGGGCCATGAATTTCTCAATTTTGGTAGAGGGCTCAATGCTTAATACCTTCATGCCATCAGTTTGCCTGCTTGATGTCCCGGAGTAAAGAAGAAGATTTTTAAAGATTGCAATAATTTTAGTGGTTTTGGCCTCACCCCCAGGCCTAGGGGGGGGGGGGGGGGGGGGGGGGCAGGGATTATGAAATTCACAATTTATATTTCCCTTCACCCATAGAGATGTATACCAAATTTGGTTGAAATTAGTTCAGTGGTTTAATAGAAGAAGCTGAAAATGTTCAAATGTTAACTCACGACGGACGACGACGGACGAAAATGGATAGCAATATGTTACATGAGTTACTCAGGTGACCTAAAAGGTGTATATCCTTTTTCTGAAATACCAAAGGTAGCATAAAATGCATGAAGGTTGAAGAATATATGTTGTAAATTATGCAACAAATTTATTAGTATCAAATATTTATTGTCTAATGATGTTTTTTAAATGATTTATTGCATGAGGAATTTTAAACAGTATTATCAGTCATCTTCTCTTCCCCTCCATATAATTGCTCCAGAATGTTCATTCAAAGTTACTTCATTAAAAATGAGTAGATTTTCTGAATATGACGAATTTATTAACAATAGATTAAGAAAAGTTAATATATTAATTACATTAAATAAAATAATAAATTGATTTCTTTGATGTAAAAAGTAAAGATTACGAACAGTCATCGGTCTCAATAATATATAAACAAGACAATTCTGTAAAGAGGGGAAATCCATGAATCCCTAGAAATACAGAGGTGGGATCAGGTGACAATAATCTATAAACAAACCCTACAATTCTGTAAAGAGGGGAAATCCATGAATCCATAGAAATACAGAGGTGGGATCAGGTGACAATAATCTATAAACTAAACCTTCAATTCTGTAAAGAGGGGAAATCCATGAATCCCTAGAAATACAGAGGTGGGATCAGGTGACAATAATCTATAAACAAACCCTACAATTCTGTAAAGAGGGGAAATCCACGAATCCATAGAAATACAGAGGTTGGATCAGGTGAAAATAATCTATAAACAAACCCTACAATTCTGTAAAGAGGAGAAATCCATGAATCCCTAGAAATACAGAGGTGGGATCAGGTGACAATAATCTATAAACAAACCCTACAATTCTGTAAAGAGGGGAAATCCACGAATCCCTAGAAATACAGAGGTGGGATCCGGTTCCATGGAGGAGTAAGCATCCCCTGATAACTGTTCACAAAGGTTACGAGTCCTAGGTATTGACCAAGTATACGGAACAATCCGCAGTCAAATTTTTGTACAAAAAGAAAGGCCTAACAATTGGTATTAAACACGTCAGCGGAAGAACGACCGAGTGATCGATTATATTTACTGATTGGGTCATTATAATGGTCTTAGAATTTAAGGAATGCTGACTATAAAGTTCATAGCAGTTAAAACATATAATATTTATTTAAAAAAATCTATAAATTGATTATTTATTGGTGAGGAAACATGTGCAGAACTGATTATTTACAATACAACACTGGAAATGCAGACGATATTTCATCTCGTATACATATATGATTTGAACATATTTTGAGCCTATATAAGCCCTCTGCATAGGTACAAGGTTAATAAATACACATATTGTAACAGGTTCATATGTCACCAATAAATTATATATAACTGATACAAAGTTGAATTTCGGAGAAAGTACAAAAAAATACATAAGAGAAAAAAAAAGAAGGGAAAAAAAAGAATACCTGTTTATGTGGAAATGAGAGGAAAAATTCGAATAATAAGAATTACTGCAATTTATAAACATACAATGGATGTGTATTTGAGTTAGGCAAGAACTGGAATAGATATTTCATAGTTTCACTTCATTTATGAAACCTTTTGGTTTGTGATATATGTGTATGAACACAATCAAATAATTTCATATTTTTTGCATGAGAAATATTACTATCATCAAATAATAAAAGATTTAGAGATACAGTATGTAGCAGGTCTATACTGGATATACAATATAAAAGAGTATTTCTTTGCTCAACATAACATGGGCATTCAAAGAAAAAATGATATGCATTTTCTGTATGAAAACCACATTTTTCACATTTTGAACTATCACTAATATTATCTTTCTGTAAATCACCATTTAAATTACTAGCATTATTTCTTAGCTGACAATGAATAATATTTTGACTACGATTTCCATGATTAAAAAGCTTATTAGGTGTTCTATAATGAGTCTTTTTAATGGCATTTGTGAAAGAAGATAGTGTTGGTAAACTCCTTATATGATACGGTAAACTATTCCATAATTTAATTGTAGATGGGAAATAACTATTCATATATGATGTGGTCCTCGTTTGAGGAATAAGAAAAGTAAGACCATCATTGTTTCTTAATGAATACCAGGTATGAGGTTTGGGGTGGATTACAAGGTCTTAATAGATTTTGAAGGTATTGTGGCGCTTTTCCATATACTTTTTTGTAATATAATATTAATTTATGTACTTTCCTTCTGTCAGATAATGTATTCCACCCCAATTCATCATATAAAAGTGTTCTTGATGGGTTCACTCTCATTCCTGTAATAATTCTTGCAGCAGTAATCTGAACTTCTTCCAATAAATATGATTCCTTTTCACTACAATTATCCCAAACAATATCACCATATTCTAAAACTGGTCTAATAAATGACATATATATTTTTATTAATGCATCTCGACAAAGGGAATGTTTTAACATTCGTAGAACATTTAAACGTTTACATACTTTTTCATAAGTAATTTGTATGTGAGATTTCCAGTTGGCATCACACTGAAAATTTAGTCCTAAATGTGTGTGACTGTTCGATTGTTCAATTGCTGGGCCATTCAAGCCAAATTTAACATTGGGATGGGAAAAATGTTTTCTGGAAAAATTTACATTTACTGTTTTCTTCGTGTTAAAACTAACTATCAATTTTTTGACCACTGATCTAACTTTTCTAAATCATTTGTTAATGAGTTTGCAGCACTGACAATATCATTGTCAACAATAATGTAGAGTGAAGTATCATCAGCAAATAAACGGACATTATTTGTTAAATTTGAAGATATATCATTTTTATATATAATAAGAATAAGAAAGGTCCTAGGACAGATCCTTGGGGGACACCTGCACTAGTTGATCTAATAGTTTATGTATAACCATCAAGGACCACCCTTTGTCTTCTATTTACCAAGTAATTTTTTACCCAATTTAAGATTTGATTCGATATTCCAATTTCCTTCAATTTAGATATAATTCCTTCATGCCAGCCCCTATCAAAAGCTTTAAAAAAAATCACAAAACACAAATCGTACATCCCGGCCTTTATCAAGATTGAATATAATAGTATTGTAGATTTCCACCAACTGATTACTGGTTGAGTCACCAGTTTGAAAAGCAGACTGGAACTTATATAATACATTATTTTCAATTATATAGTTGTGTAGATGATGAACAATAATTTAGCATATATATTATGCTATTTCTAGAGGCGTGTTCCCATTGTACCAAAAACTACGGTAAATAACCTTTCTTGCAAAAGTGTGTCATCTATCAAAAACTAGGATTTTATTTTGTAGATACAGTCGTATTAAGAAGCATTGACAGGTTGTGATCTTTTTGCATGTACGTGCTATAGGTCAGTATGCTCTTTAACGTATGATTTAATACTTCTAAGCCTTAAATACCCATATAATATGTAAATTGTATCTGGAATTATAAAACATTAATTAGAACTACACTCTTTTTTTTGTTTTAATAATTGCCATGAAATCTTACCAGTCTTAATCAGTAACTTAAGGTACTAATAAACTAAATCAAACTTAATTATTATTGATTTAAATTTACTTTTTAAATTTCAATAAGGAAGGGAGGGTTAAAATCTTAAAAGTAGGTTTAGGACGCTCTAAACACTGCACACTAAAAAGCTCTATTTATAGGGTAGTTTTATGCAGTTTGAGTGATCTGCCCTTAGATGTAAGATTAAAGAAATTGATATTTACAGTTAATTACATGATTTTTAATAGATTAAAACATTTTTAGCATTATATAAGTCCAAGAGTAAGAAATTTAATTAATTATTTTCATTAATTTTCCCAGTGCAAGTAAACAACAGTGATTTCTTCTCATAAATAGTCCATTGTAATTGAACATTTTTCCTCCGCAAATAAGGCCCGTACCCTATGTTCTAAATGAATGGAATAGTCTCAATATGCATATTTTCATATACGGGTAATATATTTTTACTTTCAGAAAACCGATTGACGTAAAGAAGTATACATATATATATATTAAACATAACGCCTATTTATCCAAGAAAAAATGCAAGCGTTCCCTTACTAAGGTGGAGAAAACACTTGCAAATTAAGTTTGCTTATTTCTTACTAAATTTGGGTTAATTTGATATACATTTTTGCATGTATATACGTATATCATCGTTTGTTCAATTGTAATTTTATCACGTAGCCAGTTTATTTAAAATACATTAATTTTACTTATAACTTAAACATTGCAAAGGGGAAGAATGGAACTCAAAGTTCGCCTTGTGATTAATTAATTTAGATCTTAAGTCTCAAAAGTCTTAATTCGAATCTCATTCTTTGAATTTCGGAAATCGAATATATTTCTGGGCTTTTGTAACGTGTTGTTCTAATAATTTTAATCTTATTGCATAAGATGAAAAGTCTTTTCATGTAGGTCTTCGAATCTCATTCTTTGAATTTCGGAACTCGGATGAGTCTTTTGGGCTTTCGTAACATTATGTTCTCTTGGACTTATATAATGCTAAAAATGTTTTAATCTATTAAAAATCATGTAATTAACTGTAAATATCAATTTCTTTAATCTTACATCTAAGGGCAGATCACTCCAACTGCATAAAACTACCCTATAAATAGAGCTTTTTAGTGTGCAGTGTTTAGAGCATCCTAAACCTACTTTTAAGATTTTAACCCTCCCTTCCTTATTGAAATTTAAAAAGTAAATTTAGATAAAAAATGATTAAGTTTGATTTAGTTTATTAGTACCGTTAGTTACTGATTAAGACTGGTAAGATTTTAACAAAAAAAAACAAATTGATTAAAACAAAAAAAAAGAGTGTAGTTCTAATTAATGTTTTATGATGCCAGATACAATTTACATATTATATGGGTATTTAAGGCTTAGAAGTATTAAATCATACGTTAAAGAGCATACTGACCTATAGCACGTACATGCAAGAAGACCACAACCTGTCAGTGCTTCAATAATACGACTGTATCTACAAAATAAAATCCTAGTTTTTGATAGATGACACACTTTTGCAAGAGAGGTTATTTACCGTAATTTTTGATACAATGGGAACACGCCTCTAGAAATTGCATGATATATATATGCTGAATTATTGTTAATCATCTACACAACTATATAATTGAAAATAATGTATTATATAAGTTCCAGTCTGCTTTTCAAACTGGTGACTCAACCAGTAATCAGCTGGTGGAAATCTACAATACTATTATTCCAATCTTGATAAAGGCCGGGATGTACGATTTGTGTTTTGTGATATTTCTAAAGCTTTTGATAGGGTCTGGCATGAAGGAATTATATCTAAATTGAAGGAAATTGGAATATCAAATCAAATCTTAAATTGGGTAAAAAATTACTTAGTGAACAGAAGACAAAGGGTGGTCCTTGATGGTTATACATCAACTCTTAGATCAACTAGTGCAGGTGTCCCCCAAGGATCTGTCCTAGGACCTTTCTTATTCTTATTATATATTAATGATACCTCTTCAAATTTAACAAATAATGTCCGTTTATTTGCTGATGATACTTCACGCTACATTATTGTTGACAATGATATTGTCAGTGCTGCAAGGTCATTAACAAATGATTTAGAAAAGTTAGATCAGTGGTCAAAAAAATTGATGGTTAGTTTTAACCCGAAGAAAACAGTAAATGTAAATTTTTCCAGAAAACATTTTTCCCATCCCAATGTTAAATTTGGCTTGAATGGCCCAGCAATTGAACAATCGAACAGTCACACACATTTAGGACTAAATTTTCAGTGTGATGCCAACTGGAAATCTCACATACAAATTACTTATGAAAAAGTATGTAAACGTTTAAATGTTCTACGAATGTTAAAACATTCCCTTTGTCGAGATGCATTAATAAAAATATATATGTCATTTATTAGACCAGTTTTAGAATATGGTGATATTGTTTGGGATAATTGAGTGAAAAGGAATCATTTTTATTGGAAGAAGTTCAGATTACTGCTGCAAGAATTATTACAGGAATGAGAGTTGGTCCAAAATTTTTTTCCAGATATCTCAAAAAGTATTGAGAATTTGTAATACGTCCAAGAAGGAAAGTTGTTCAAAATGTCAAGCTTAATCTATTGAAGTCGTCAAAATGCGTCCGGCGACGTCACTTCCGGTCAAACCAGAAGTCGTCAGAAAAAGCATATTTGTGCCGTTCTTGACAAGTTTTTGGGTAACATATGTCACTGGAAGTCTAAAACCTAATTTTCCGTCCGTCGACATCACTTCCGGTCAAACCGGAAATAGCCAAAAATAGCTTATTTTACAAGGTTTTGATGCAAAATTGAAATAATGAAGTGACTAGAGACGACTAAGCTCATTGTTTTCTTTTGTTGACGTCACTTCCGGTCAAAACAGGACGGAAGACCTACCTTATATATATATATATATATATATATATATATATATATATATATATATATATATATATATATTTATATATATATTAAACATGACGCCTATTTATCCAAGAAAAAATGCAAGCGTTCCCTTACTAAGGTGGAGAAAACACTTAAGTTTGCTTATTTCTTACTAAATTTGGGTTAATTTGATATACATTTTTACATGTATATACGTATATCATCGTTTTTTCAATTGTAATTTTATCACGTAGCCAGTTTATTTAAAATACATTAATTTTACTTATAACTTAAACATTGCAAAGGGGAAGAATGGAACTCTCAAAGTTCGCCTTGTGATTAATTAATTTAGATCTTAAGTCTCAAAAGTCTTAATTCGAATCTCATTCTTTGAATTTCGGAAATCGAATATATTTCTGGGCTTTTGTAACGTGTTGTTCTAATAATTTTAATCTTATTGCATAAGATGAAAGTCTTTTCATGTAGGTCTTCGAATCTCATTCTTTGAATTTCAGGACCTCGGATGAGTCTTTTGGGCTTTCGTAACATTATGTTCTAATAATTATCATCTTATTGCATAAGATGAAAAAAATTATGCGGTTCTATTAATTTACTGTCTGTTCATCTCAGTGTCTGTTATATTTTTTTGATTATCAATTCTTTAGAGATGAAGCATTTATTGAATGATAAAGGAGAATCGTTCGCAGAAATACTGGACTATGACGGGTATTATTTCCCTAAAGATCTTGGGTCAAAAGCGGATGTTGATGCTTCCGAATACCTCTCTGGCTTAAATGAGCTCACTTTTAATGATGGTGAAATGTGTATAGTTTCGTATCCTAAATCAGGTATGTTGACTCTTAAAAGAAATAAAGATTTTGTAAATGTAGAGAATGAATAGAGATATTCAAATAAATTTTCAGTTAGTTACGATTCCTGTGAATTCTATTATATTTTAATATATACATCTGTGGTATCCTTTGATATAGATACATGAAGAAAAAAAATATTTTCATATCTGTTTGAAGGTTTTAACAGGTCATGAATCAATAGGTGACGCAATACTATATACCTGAGCATAAATTCCGCTTTGGCCCCAAGATAGTTAGGGAAATAATACCCGTCATAGTCCAGTATTTCTGCGAACGATTCTCCTTTATCATTCAATAAATGCTTCATCTCTAAAGAATTGATAATCAAAAAAATATAACAGACACTGAGATGAACAGACAGTAAATTGATAGAACTACATAATTTCTTTTCATCTTATGCAATAAGATGATAATTATTAGAACATAATGTTACGAAAGCCCAAAAGACTCATCCGAGTTCCTAAATTCAAAGAATGAGATTCGCATTTAGATCTTTCAGATTCATGTTTTAGTTATAAGTAAAATATAACAGACACTGAGATAGACAAAGCAGACAGTAAATGAAAAGACCTACATGGAAAGACTTTTTATCTTATGCAATAAGATTAAAATTATTTGAATAAAACGTTACAAAAGCCCAGAAGATTCATTCGATTTTCGAAATTCAAAGAATTTCTGAAGAATTAATAATTCAGAAAATGTAACAGAAATAGGTGTCATGTTTAATATATATATACTTCTTTACGTTAATCGGTTTTCTCAAAGTATAAAAGATTACTTCTTCAAAGAAAAAAGCAATTCTTAATGTTAGTACAATGTTTGAAATAGAGGCAAGCAATAGGATCTTAAATCCGCCTTTTGGTTGGTTTATTTAATTTATTTGGAATTTCGAATAAACATCTCGATATTCAATGAGCCTTCTGGGCTTTCGTAAAATGTAAAGGTCAGGAATCAGAACATGTATTGACCGACTTTTAAGATTTTACCCCCCCCCCTCCTTGTTAAAAATTAAAAGGTTAAATTTAAATCAATGATAATTAAGTTTACGTTTAGTTTGTTCGTATTTTTAGTCACTGATTAAGACTGGTAAGATGTCATGGCTATGATTAAAACAAAAACAAAGAAAGAAAGAGTGTAGTTCTAATTAATGTTTCATAATACCAGATACAATTTTCAAATCATATGGGTATTTCAGGCTTAGAAGTATATCAAATTATACGTTACAGAGCATACTGACCTATAGCACATACAAGAAGATCACAACCAGTCAATGCTACTAAACAAGACTTTATCTACAGAATAAAATCCTAGTTTTTTTTTTTAGATGACACACTTTTGCAAGAGAGGTTATTTAGCGTAATATTTGTACAGTGGGAACACGTCTCTAGAAATTGCATAATATATATATATATATATATATATGAAAAATCCAGTGTTTGGTACAGTAGAATATATCCTTAATCTATAAACAAACCCTACAATTCTGTAAAGAGGGGAAATCCATGAATCCCTAGAAATACAGAGGTGGGATCAGGTGACAATAATCTATAAACAAACCCTACAATTCTGTAAAGAGGGGGAAATCCACGAATCCCTAGAAATACAGAGGTGGGATCAGGTGACAAAAATATATAAACAAACCCTACAATTCTGTAAAGAGGGGGAAATCCACGAATCCCTAGAAATACTGAGGTGGAATCAGGTGCCAAGGAGGAGTAAGCAACCCGTGAAAAACGTTCAAAAAAGTTATGAGGCTTATGTATTGACTCAGTAGACGGAACAATCCGTAGTCAAATTTTTGTACAAAAAGGAAAGGCCTAACAATTGGTATTAAACACGTCAGCGGAAGAACGACCGAGTGATCGATTATATTTACTGATTGGGTCATTAAATGGTCTCAGAATTTAAGGGATGCTGACTATAAAGTTCATAGCAGTTAAAACATATTAATATTTATTTTAAAAAAATCTATTTAAAAAATCGCTGAAAATTGATTATCTATTGGTGAAGAACATGTGCAGTACAACACTGGAAATGCAGACGATATTTTATCTCGTATACATATATGATTTGAACATATTTTGAGCCTATATAAGCCCTCTCCATAGGTACAAGGTTAATTAATACACATATAGTAACAGATTCATATATAACCAATAAATTATATATAACTGACACAAAGTAGAATAGAATTTAGGAGAAAGTACAAAAAAAAATACATTAGAGAAAAAAAAAGAAGGAAAAAAAAATGAATACCGGTTTATGTGGAAATGAGAGGAAAAACTCAAATAATGAGAATTACTGCAATTTATAAACATACAATGGATGTGTATTTGAGTTAGACAAGAACTGGAATAAATATTTCATAGTTTCACTTCATTTATGAAACCTTTTGGTTTGTGATATATATGTATAAACACAATCAAATAATTGCATATTTTTTGCATGAGAAATATTACTATCACCAAATAATAAAAGATTTAGAGATACAGGATGTTGCAAGTCTATACTGGATATACAATATAAAAGAGTATTTCTTTGCTCAACATAGCATGGGCATTCAAAGAAAAAATGATATGCATTTTCTGTATGAAAACCACATTTTTTACATTTTGAACTATCACTTATATAATCTTTCTGTAAATCACCATTTAAATTACTAGCATTATTTCTTAGCTGACAATAAATAATATTTTGACTACGATTTCCATGATTAAACAGCTTATTAGGTGTTCTATAATGAGTCTTTTTAATGGCATTTGTGAAAGAAGATAGTGTTGGTAAACTCCTAATATGATAAACTACGGTAAACTATTCCATAATTTAATTGTAGATGGGAAATAACTATTCATATATGATGTGGTCCTCGTTTGAGGAATAAGAAAAGTAAGACAATCATTGTTTCTTAATGAATACCAGGTATGAGGTTTGGGGTGGAATACAAGGTCTTAATAGATCTTGAAGGTATTGTGGCGCTATTCCATATACTATTTTGTAAAATGATATTAATTTATGTACTTTCATTCTGTCAGATAATGTATTCCACCCCAATTCATCATATAAAAGTGTTCTTGATGGGTTCACCCTCATTCCTGTAATAATTCTTGCAGCAGTAATCTGAACTTCTTCCAATAAAGATGATTCCTTTTCACTACAATTATCCCAAACAATATCACCATATTCTAAAACTGGTCTAATAAATGACATATATATTTTTATTAATGCATCTCGACAAAGGGAATGTTTTAACATTCGTAGAACATTTAAACGTTTACATACTTTTTCATAAGTAATTTGTATGTGAGATTTCCAGTTGGCATCACACTGAAAATTTAGTCCTAAATGTGTGTGACTGTTCGATTGTTCAATTGCTGGGCCATTCAAGCCAAATTTAACATTGAGATGGGAAAAATGTTTTCTGGAAAAAATTACATTTAATGTTTTCTTCGGGTTAAAACTAACTATTCATTTTTTTGACCACTGATCTAACTTTTCTAAATCATTTGTTAATGAGTTTGCAGCACTAAAAAGCTCTATTTATAGGGTAGTTTTTTGCAGTTGGAGTGATCTGCCCTTAGATGTAAGATTAAAGAAATTGATATTTACAGTTAATTACATGATTTTTAATAGATTAAAACATTTTTAGCATTATATAAGTCCAAGAGTAAGTAATTTAATTAATTATTTTCATTAATTTTCCCAGTGCAAGTAAACAACAATGATTTCTTCTCATAAATAGTCCATTGTAATTGAAAATATTTCCTCCGCAAATAAGGCCCGTACCCTATGTTCTAAATGAATGGAATAGTCTCAATATGCATATTTTCATATAATATATTTTTCTCTGAGTCCACAAAACAGTTTCTGTTAGTGTTAAGAACTTCCTTAATACATGTTCTGATTCCTGACCTCTACACTTTACGAAAGCCCTGAGGGCTCATTGAATATCGAGATGTTTATTTGAAATTCCAAATAAACTAATATAAATAAACCAACCAGAAGGCGGATTTAAGATCCGATTGCTTGCTTCTATTCTAAACATTGTACTAACATAAAAAATTGCTTTTTTTCTTTGAGGAAGTAATTTTTTTTACTTTGTGAAAACTGATTGACGTAAAGAAGTATATATATATATTAAACATAACGCCTATTTATCCAAGAAAAAAATGCAAGCGTTCCCTTACTAAGGTGGAGAAAACACTTGCATATTAAGTTTGCTTATTTCTTACTAAATTTGGGTTAATTTGATATACATTTAAACATGTATATACGTATATCATCGTTTGTTCATTTGTAATTTTATCACGGAGCCAGTTTATTTAAAATACATTAATTTTACTTATAACTTAAACATAGCAAAGGGGAACTCAAAGTTCGCCTTCTGATTGATTAATTTAGATCTTAAGTCTCAAAAGTCTAAATTCGAATCTAATTCTTTGAATTTCGGAAATCGAATATATTTCTGGGCTTTTGTAACGTTTTGTTCTAATGATTTTAATCTTATTGCATAAGATGAAAAGTCTTTTCATGTAGGTCTTTTAATTTACTGTCTGCTCTGCCTATCTCAGTGTCTGTTATATTTTACTTATAACTAAAACATGGATCTGAAAGATCTAAATTCGAATCTCATTCTTTGAATTTCGGAACTCGGATGAGTCTTTTGGACTTTCGTAACATTATGTTCTAATAATTATCATCTTATTGCATAAGATGAAAAAAATTATGTAGTTCTATTAATTTACTGTCTATTCATCTCGGTGTCTGTTATATTTTTTTGATTATCAATTCTTTAGAGATGAAGCATTTATTGAATGATAAAGGAGAATCGTTCTTATCGTTTTTATTAAAGTTTACTCACGATAAATTTCTAAATGTTGGAAATTATCAATGCAATTACGCAATGCATGTAGCTGACAAACACTTAGGTGTTGTCGTAACAATGTAAGCTGTCGCCAGTGTCTCTGTGTCTACATCATTATAGATATGCCTTTCTGAATCGTAGATTTCATGTTTTTTTGGTGAGATTTCAAATATTTTAATTTAAATAAACTGGCTCGGACAAGTGTTCCCATCCTTCTATCCTTTTTCGACCGAAATTCAACTTTTACGACCAAAAAAAAGTTGTTTCCTGCTACCAGTCTGAAAAAAAAGGGTTCGTAGGAAAATCATTTAATTTTATGTATTTTATTTTTTCCAAAAGTATTCTTGGCATATAAACTAATACAAGATCAAATTAAACATATCATGGGTCTTCATCATCTTTTTAAAATTAAATATCGTGTCTTTTGATACGCAAGTGGTATTTTATGAAAATCCTTGAATGTAAAATATTTTCAGTTTTGGGGTATGAATTTCGAGAAATTCACAATTTCTTTTTAAAAGCTTAAAGAAAACTTTAGGGTCGGTTGCAAAAAAGGGGTGGGTCGGGAAGCAGGAAACGAGACTATTTTTGGCCTTATCATCAATCTTGGGACGTGTTTCTTGTGCCTTTTTAGCATTGATTTTCGATTCTAATACAAAAATTCCCAGACAAAAATCTGCTCACTATTACTGAGCACAAGTAGCCTTTCATAGAAAAATTCCCTCCTTAATAGAGTCCTTTATCTGATAAATTCGAAGCGTAACCCCCTTTCAAGCCGATTTACACCTTGGGTAAATTTGTCAATACATCTACGAACGGTAAGCACAATAATTTATTTTCGAACACATTGAATGGTCTGTCTCAAATGTATAAATAAGTAATAGATAACAAGTTTAAAATCTTCATTGGGAATTAAAGTGGTTCAATTCTTGATCAAATCTTCTTTTCTGAGAGACCTTCGGCCTTTACAGGATTTTATCACTTGACCAACCCTTTTATATCTGAACAAGATTGATGGATATTTCAGGTACGCACTGGACGTACGAAGTATGTCACATGTTAAAGAAAGGAAATTCGGAATATATGGATGATATGATTCCTATTCTTGAATACAGCCCAAGGGAGGAACTAGAAGCCGCACAGAGTACGAACGGGATCTACACTTCACATATGTATCCACGACACTGGCCAAAACATTTGTTAGAGAAACGGCGCAAGATCATCCACATATATCGGAATCCAAAAGATATTGCAGTGTCATATTTTAACTTCAGCAAAAAATTAGCAATTTACAATACAGAATATATGTGTTTTCCAGAATTTTTGAGACATTTCGTCAGTAGAGAAGGTATCAATCTGAGATTTTTTAAGTTGAATCGTAGATATTTCTTTGGTTGTTCATAAAAAACTTATTTTCACCATAAAAATGGCTACAGTTCAAAGAATACAGAATTTTATACCCCATTTTTCTAGTTCCTTGTGGGAGTTGGATCAACTGGCAAAAGGAATGGAAATCGTTTCAGAAAAGAAATCCTGACTATCCACTTTTGGAGATATCGTATGAAGACATGAAAAGGGTATATATGTATTTATATTTTATGCGTAAAACATCATTGAAAGATGAAAGAAAACCATATCAATACATACAGGTATCACAAAAACAATTCATTTTTGTGTGTAAGATGGATAATGTAATACTCTAAACATAATTTAAAAAATCCTTGCTATTTTTTGTTTCTAACATAAAGAGCTATATTATACATCAAGTACTCAAATGCTAAATCTAAAATTATAATGTTCTTATAAATGCCACCAGTCATACAAAAACAATATATACGACATTGATTTCTGTTTTAGCGGCCACGAAAGATCACGAATGAAAAGATAGTTATCCTTAAATTTTAGCGAGCGCAGCGAGCCTCGCGAAGCGAGCTCAATATACTAACGTGTATGAACAGAGGAAATTCGGATTGAAATCTGTACATACGTCAAGCAAATTTCTCTGTGAAACATTCTCAGAATTCCTGCACTACCCAATGTCCTCTGCGCGAATAAATAAATAAAAACGTAATAGAAGGCTTTCAGTTTGTCGAAAACTTTTAAAGAAACAAAAAATAACTCTGCAATTCTTTTTCGACCAAAACTGCGCAAGGTCTATATAGTTTCAACCAGACGCTCAGCTGTCTCCGTAAGCTCCGACGAGCTCCGTGACGTCGTGTGACGTCACAGGTAGTTGAGACGTCTCGTGCGGCTTGATGTTTGAAGTGGCTGATAAATTTTTCAAGCTTTTTCGATGGTACAACTGCGCTCGCCCCAACGGTCACACCGTAAAACATATTATTTTTTAAAAATATGTTTTTATTTATCTTGCAGAATCTAAAGAAGACTGTTCAAGAAATATCAGATTTTCTTGATCTTGATTCTTCTCCAGAACTGATCGAAGAAATTGCCAGGAAGTGCAATTTTGACAACATGTCTACACATAAAAATTCAAATATACCCGAGGGCATGCCAAAAGTAACAAGGATAGAAAATTCTCATATTTTTTACAGAAAAAGTTTGTTTTTTTCCCTCTCAGCTAATGCTCAAATAAGCATATTATCTTTTTTATCACTATTCGATTCTTTAAGGCTTTTTCGCATGTAGATATTTTTTTCTATAGATAGTTTTCGATAGGCCTGAATTTAGCAAGAGTTACTTCACGTTGTCCGCCATATTGGAGGTCAACTCGGGGATTTTTCCTCTTATTCTTACAAAGTTTAAGAGAATGTAGCAGCAATATTTGGTGGAAAATCTTTATTACATAACTTTTTTTTAAATAAAGGAGGCTTACAAAATTCAATATACCTAAGAAAATAATAATGATTCCTTATTGAAAATAGCAAATATAAAAATTTTAAATTGGTTGAGCAATGAAGAAATGTAAGCATTTGGACCTCCAATATGGCGGCCAACGGGAAATAACTCTTGCTTAATTTTGGAAAACTATCAATAAGAACTGAGCCATTTAAATCAAATGAAGTAAAATATGTTAGAACATTCATTATGCTATGTTTTATGATGTTCTTTTAATTCTTCCATAGGTGGGGTAGGGGACTGGAAAAACCACTTCACCGTGGCTGAAAACGAGGCTTTTGATCAGACATTTGGACCTAAAATAGCAGAACTTGGATTGAATGTGACATATGAACTCTGATAAGCTATACAAAATCTGATTCTGTGACATATACAGAATCTGCTCATAATATATATTCTTTGATTAAACGGTAAAGAGAGTGTATATATTCGTATTAATAAAAATTGTCTTCAGAACGAGGCTTCTATCAGTATGTTTCCTTGCGGTCATATTTGTTGTTTTCATGACTGTGCTTTGGCCCCGAGGAAATGTCCGATATGCCGACAGAATGTCGGAACAGTGCGAACAGTACAAGCCTAAATACATCACTAACTGTTTAATTGGATGGGCTGGGTACCTCGTAGTAAAGCATGAGCAGATATTGGATACTCCATACGTTGTTCACAGTAGTGATCAATTATGATAGAGGTATTGTTCACTCGCTTTTAGGACAATGTAAATTGTGTTGTGTTTTTTATCACTGCATTTGTACAATTTGATGAACTTTGGCTGTCATTGTAAATAGAAAGTTAAAACTGTTATTTATGCCTAAATCAATTCTGCAAGGCATTGCAACTTTAATGAGAGGTAGCATTGGGAAGCCCTTTTGCTATCTATTCGAAAAATAAAATTTATCTTAAGATTACAGAGATATCTCTCATGTAAGAAAAATCTCTTAAAAAAATAGAGATATCTCCCGTCTTGAAGAGATAACTCTCATTTTTAAAAGATATCTCTATGAGAAAGAGATATCTCTTAAACTAAGAGGGATATCTCTTTTACTTTTCTCTTTTTATAAGAGAGATATCTCTTCCATTTGAACAGGTATCTTTCTCTTTGATAGATATCTCTTTCGGGAAAAGAGATATCTCTGAACGTTTAAGAGATATCTCTTTCACCTAAAGAGATATCTTCAATCTTCAAATATCTTCAATATTTATATTTAAATTCCAATTCTAATGACTTCTCCCTTTACCGGAAGTTAGTTTTTTAATTCACGGAAGTGCATTAAAATATTTTAAATTTCGACATATTCATGATATTCTACATTGTCTAGATTCAAATTATTAATCGTTTATTCTAATGCAATTGTTTTGTAAAACACTTTTTGATTGGCTAATGCACTGATGTTTGAAGCAGTAAAACGAGCATTAACGAGCGTGAAAGCTTTTTCATTGTGACGTCATAAAAGAGCGACGCAAAACACAATGCTCCGTTACGTATGTCATGTAACAAAATTCATCAAAATAAGACGTAAACAACAAACAAAATGCATGGATTGCATTAGAATGGGAATAACTTATCTTCTAATTTGGTATTTGCGACCGTAGAGAGAACACTAATGCACAGTTTGCATATTTTTTTGGATTTTTTAAGGCCCTGCTGAATTCTGTAGCTGCGCAGTTCTAAGGAGCATATCAAAAGCATTTTTTCTGCAAAAGTATAGATTATATATGCACAACATGCATTCAGTTATGCATATTTATTGTATCTTTATCATGAGGACTTAAAATTTGATCAAAATATAATGTATTTTAGCCATTTGAAGAAATGTTTACATTTTGTTCTCACTGCACTAAAGGTGGCCGGACATCCCCCTTAATGAGAGGTAGCATTGGGAAGCCCTTTTGCTATCTATTCGAAAAATAAAATTTATCTTAAGATTACAGAGATATCTCTCATGTAAGAAAAATCTCTTAAAAAATAGAGATATCTCCCGACTTGAAGAGATAACTCTCATTTTTAAAAGATATCTCTATGAGAAAGAGATATCTCTTAAACTTAGAGGGATATCTCTTTTACTTTTCTCTTTTTATAAGAGAGATATCTATTCCATTTGAACAGGTATCTGTCTCTTTGATAGATATCTCTTTCGGGAAAAGAAATATCTCTGAACGTTTAAGAGATATCTCTTTCACCTAAAGAGATATCTTCAATCTTCAAATATCTTCAATATTTATATTTGAATTCCAATTCTAATGACTTCTCCCTTTACCGGAAGATAGCTTTTTAATTCACGGAAGTGCATTAAAATATTTTTAGATTTCGACAGATTCATGATATTCTACATTGTCTAGATTCAAATTATTAATCGTTTATTATATCATAAGTTGAGAAAAATTCGGTGGATTGCATTTGAGATTTTATGCTTACTTTTGTTTTCATGAATATTAAACTTTTAGCATTTTTATCAACGAAGTTGCCATAATTATCTATTGTTTAAACAAGTGATTTATAGCATTTTTGTCTACATAGTACATATATATGGCACGCAAAATTCACAAAAATGAGATAAACATAGTTTCACAATTGATAAATTAGGTTTATCGACTGTTAACTATAGTTTACAAATCGTAAACTATAGTTAACGATTCGTTAAGTATAGTTTTCATCTTTAAAACTATATTTAACGGTTGTTAACTATAGTTTACGAATGATAATCTAAGTTTATCTGTCTGTAATAAGCGTTAACAATAGATTTTGTTGATAAACATAGATTAGCGTTTGTAAACTATAGTTTACAATCGTAAACTATAGTTACGAGTTGTTAATCATAGTTTCACAAATCGTGAAACTATATTCATCAGATTGTTAACTATAGTTAACGGTTTGTAAACTATAGTTTACAAATCGTGAAACTGTATTTATCAGATAATCTATGTTTTGCAATCGCAAATGATTTCTTTTCAGTGTTAAGTATAGTTTACGGTTGTGAAACATAGATTACCGCGTTAACTATGGTTTACGGATGTAGAATATAGATTAACGTTGTTAACTATAGTTTACAGTCCGTAATCTATAGTTTACAACCGATAAACCTAGTTTATCGAATGTGAAACTATGTGTATCTCATTTTTGTGAATTTGGCGTGCCATACATATATTATTCTGGATATTGCATGCTAGGTCTTTTTTCTTATATAACAGCAAAATTGTAACAGAGACTAACTTCGTATTTCATTTTCGTTTTAAAGGAGAGAATTAATTATTTTATCTTATGGATGACCTGAAAAGAGATATCTTTTTCATTAAAAAGAGATATCTCTTTAGCTTAGAAAGATATCTTTTTTTTTTAATTGAAGAGATGTCTCTCTAACTAAGAAAGATATCTCTTTTAACGTTGTTGAAAAAATATCTCACTAACTTTTAGGGACGTCTCTCGATTAAAGAGATATCTTTCTAGCTTACAAAGATATCTCTCTAAGTAAAAGAGATATCTCATTTACAAGAAGAGATATCTCTCTTGTTTCAAGAGATATTTCTATAAGGTTTAAAGATATCTCTATTAGTCAAAAAGATATCTCTATAAGCTTAAGAGATATCTCTCTTTGTTAGAGAGATATTTCTCTTATTTAAAGATTTTTTTAATTTCACGAATAAATAGTAAAAAGGCTTGCCATAGCTACCCCCTCATTTATGTAATGAAAGAAGCAAAATTCCATTCAACCCCAAACATTTTATTCTCTGTTGTTTCTGTCTCTGTCAAAATATTTTGAAGTTCAAAATGTAGCAGGATGTACATTTGCTATATAATGCAATTCATATTTTGAAGAATCCTTTTTCAAATACATTATTATCTGATTTTAAATGTGCCTTGCTAGAGACAAATTATAGACTCAGGTGACCTAAAAAGGAAAATGGAAAAATCTTATACATTGCGTGTATCCTTTTTCTGAAATACCAAAGGTAGCATAAAATGCATGAAGGTTGAAGAATATATGTTGTAAATTATGCAACATATTTATTCGTATGAAATACTTATCCTCTAATGATGTTTTTTAAATGATCTATTGCATGAGGAATTAACAGTATTATCAATCATCTTCTCTTCCCCTCCATTTAATTGCTCCAGAATGTTCATTCAAAGTTACTTCATTAAAAAATGAGCAGATTTTCTGAATATGACGAATCTATTAACAATAGATTAAGAAGATTAATAGATCAGTGCATTAAATAAAATAATAAATTGATTTCTTTGATGTAAAAAGTAAAGATTACGAACAGTCATAGGTCTCAAGAATCTATAAACAAACCCTACAATTCTGTAAAGAGGGGAAATCCATGAATCCCTAGAAATACAGAGGTGGGATCAGGTGCCAATAATATATAAACAAACCCTACAATTCTGTAAAGAGGGGAAATCCATGAATCCCTAGAAATACAGAGGTGGGATCAGGTGACAATAATCTATATACAATACAATTATGTAAAGGGGAAATCCACGAATCCCTAGAAATACAGAGGTGGGATCAGGTGACAATAATATATAAACAATACAAATATGTAAAGAGGGGAAATCCATGAATCCCTACAAATACAGAGGTGGGATCAGGTGAAAATAATATATAAACAAACCCTTTAATTATGTAAAGAGGGGAAATCCACGAATCCCTAGAAATACAGAGGTGGGATCAGGTGACAATAATATATAAACAAACCCTACAATTCTGTAAAGAGGGGAAATCCATGAATCCCTAGAAATACAGAGGTGGGATCAGGTGCCAAGGAGGAGTAAGCATCCCCTGATAACTGTTCACAAAGGTTATGTGTCCTATGAATTGATCCAGGAGACGGAGCAATCCGTAGTCAAATTTTGTACAAAAACAAAGGCCTAACAATTGATTGTAACACGTCAGAAAGGTCTAACTACACGTCAGCGGGAGAAAGACCGAGTGATAGATTATATTTGCTGATTGGGCCATTATAACGGTCTTAGAATTTAAGAAATGCTGTTCAAATAAAGTTCAAAGTAGTTAAAACAAATTATATTTATTTTTTTAAAAATCTATTTTAAAAAATTGCTGAAAATTGATTAGTTTATTGGTGAAGAAGCATGTGCAGAACTGATTATATACAATACAACACTGTAAATGCAGACGATATTTTATCTCGTTTACATATATGATTTGAACATGATGTAACGATTTTGACTGTGTATATATTTGAAATGTGTGTTTATCTATTTGTGGTTTTAATTTATTCCGGAAGATTCATTCATCATTATTGTATGTTTAAACTACATTTAAACATGTTGTTCATAATTGTTTTACCTTATTTATAAGTCATGTTGTCATTTCACATGTTTACTTTCGTTTTCTATTACTTCCGGTCGCGGGAAATTATATACAAGTCTTACCTAGAATGTGTCGTGATTTCGCGGTTTATTTATTTACTTTAACTGTATCTGAACTTTGGGGGATTCTTTGAATCTAGCAAGTGACGTTGCGTGACCATATTTTGAAATATAAATTGTTGTTAATTTATTAAATACCATTATTAAATTTTGGAATATCAGAATATAACTTTTGAAAACTTTATTATCTTTGTGTTGATTTCTTTAGTACAAAAACCGCTACCAGGTTTATTTACATTTCGCTACCAGAAATTGTAAGACCAGATCTTAGCTTCGACCAGGCTTATTCATTATAAATACCCATTTGGTAATTAATAAATATTTTATCCTATCTTACGAACTCGTAACGGAGAAAACGTTACATTTTGGTGGCAGCGGTGGGATAGGATAAAATTAAAATTAATTTGTGCAGGAAAATTTGTTATTCTTAATTTACACTTGCTAGATTCTCCCCAGTGAAATAAAATGACAGAATCCCGTAGTAGTAATGTGAACCCCAATGACCAGGGTGGGGGTGAACCTAGTCCTGATATTGAGACTAAAGTGAATTCTATGCAGTCCCAGATTTGTGATATTTCTACTGTGTTACAGAAACTTACAAGGACTTTAGATCGTTTGGTTGACAAAGACCATGACATGACAGACTGTAGAAGTGAGTACAGTGATTACAGAACGATTGACAGAGTGAGTGAGCCTGATGACTGTAGACATACTGTGCCCAGTGACGCAAACGAGTCACATTTTCGTTCGTCTGTTACGCGAACACAGGTACACCCTCATAATGTTTTAGATAGACCATCGGATTTTAATCCGTTTAGACCAAATTATGAAAATCAAAACCAGACTCGACAGACTGTCAGAGCAAAACCCGACACTTATGACGGCAGATCTAGTTGGACAGATTTTATCACTCAGTTTGAAATTGTATGTCGGTTAAATAACTGGTCCAGTGAGATTAAGGCTCTACAGTTAGCAGCTTGTTTGAGAGGCTCAGCCAGAAGTGTTCTGACTGATCTTAGACCCCATCAGCTTGACGATTATTATGAGTTGAAATTTGTTCTCCAAACTCGCTTCGAACCAAAGAATCAAACTGAAATGTACCGCGCAGAAATGAATGGTCGGTATCGGAAAAGAGACGAAAGCCTCCCTGAATTGGCCCAAGATATAAAACGATTAGCCAGACTTGCTTACCCCACAGCCCCGTGTGAAGTTAGGGATACTTTGGCATATAAATGTTTCCGTGATGCCTTACATGACCAAGATATGGAATGGGCGATTTGTCAGAGCGCGTCCGAAAATATTGATGAAGCGTTAAACCTCGCGTTGAAATATGAAGCTTTCAAAATGAGCAGAAATGGGAAGTACACAAATACTCCAGATTTGCGTCACCAGCAAGAGATTTGTGACCGCAGCTATCAAAACCTGTTTGTAATTAGTGAAAATTCGAAGACCAGTGTCTCGCAATCAGATCTCTCAAATCACCGAAATGAGACAAAGAAATGTTTCTATTGTGGGAAACTTGGTCATTTTAAAAACAAGTGTAGGAAACGCAAATTTGATCTACAGTCGGGAAAATTAAGCATTTCCCCCCAAAGAGTGAACGACAGAGTCAGTTTTGAAATAGACAAACTAAAGTCTCAGATATGTGAGAAAGAGCGAGCTCGTCTCCATGTAGAAGAAATGCTGGACGCTGAGCGTGGGCGGACTCAACTGATTAACCGGGAGTGGGAAAATCTCAAGGAGGCTCGAGACACGGCTGAGAAAAAGGCCCAACAGCTTCAGGATCGACTGCGCTTGGAGCAAGAAGCTTGGTTAAAAAGAGAAAAGGAACTTTTACAGAAGATAACTGAAGTGACCGAGAGCAACCAGAAAGTTCTGCATCAAGAGAGGAAGAAGTCGGAAGAAGCTGTAACTCTGTGTAAGGACATGGAGGAAAATATCTACTCCCTCCAGACGGAGAATAGAAATTATCAGATGGAGCTGAACGCAGCCATCAGGGAAAAGGAGAATATAAAGGTGGAAATGGGCATTATTGAGGCTAAGTTTGAGAGTTCACAGAAAACTCTAGAGACTGAGTTACAATCCAAGATGGAGAAAAAGCTTGCAGATCAGAGAGCAGAGATTCACAGAAAGACCGAGGAATCAGAGACTAAACTACGACAGAATTACAGACAGCAGATTAAAGGATTAAATCAGAGGTACACCAGAGACATGGAGCGAAACAAGGCCAAGTACCACAGCGATCAGAAGAATAGGGAAGAGGAGTTCCGAAAGCTTACACTGGAATACGAGGAAAAATTGCAAGAGCAGAGGAATGAAATAATATCTCTTCAAACTGACAATCAGAAACTAGAATCGCAAAGGTCTGAGATTCAGATGTTGGCCACTACTCCTCAGAGAAAGGCATATGCTAGTACACCCATGCAAGCAGATACCAGCACAAGCTCAAGGAATCCACCAGCCGTCAGTGAGAAGAGGGTTAGTGAAACTTCTCAAATCTCGGAATCGCAGTTCAATGGAGTAAGGAATTCCTTAGGAGTATTCCACCGTTGGGAGCAAGAAGTCAGAGCATCACCTGAATTTGTATTTCACATTGTATGTATGTGTTTATTGAACTGTTGTTGAACAGTTGGTAAGTTGGGTTCATGGTAACATAAATTGTTTATATTTGTAAATGTTATGAAGATTGTATTTATTGATGAATTTATTAAATGTGTAAAATCATTTTTATCCCCAAGATTCGAGGACAAATCTTTTGTAGTGAGGGGGTAGTGTAACGATTTTGACTGTGTATATATTTGAAATGTGTGTTTATCTACTTGTGGTTTTAATTTATTCCGACTGGAAGATTCATTCATCATTATTGCATGTTTAAACTACATTTAAACTTGTTGTACATCATTGTTTACCTTATTTATAAGTCATGTTGTCATTTCACATGTTTACTTTCGTTTTCTATTACTTCCGGTCGCGGGAAATTATGTACAAGTCTTACCTAGAATGTGTCGTGATTTCGCGGTTTATAACGTCACGTTGGGTCGTGTGACGTAACTTTGTGTTAACATTTAGATTTAGGAGTCAGTTAGGATTTTTAGATCATAGTGAACGGACGTAGATTATTTTTAAGTGTTATTTTGAAGTGTCAGGCCAGACCAGTGGATTTATTTTGTAGTCGTTACCAGACTATTTATTGTGAGATATGTCCAGGTAATTTAATTGGAATTTGTGATAATTTATTTATTTTTATTTAGGAAATTTCGTATTAGGAATTTACTTTAACTGTATCTGAACTTTGGGGGATTCTTTGAATCTAGCAAGTGACGTTGCGTGACCATATTTTGAAATATAAATTGTTGTTAATTTATTAAATACCATTATTAAATTTTGGAATATCAGAATATAACTTTTGAAAACTTTATTATCTTTGTGTTGATTTCTTTAGTACAAAAACCGCTACCAGGTTTATTTACATTTCGCTACCAGAAATTGTAAGACCAGATCTTAGCTTCGACCAGGCTTATTCATTATAAATACCCATTTGGTAATTAATAAATATTTTATCCTATCTTACGAACTCGTAACGGAGAAAACGTTACAATATTTTATTATGTAAATACATAAAAGGATTGGACAGCAGGCACAACCTATATAAGCCCTCTGCATAGGTACAAGGTTAATTAATACACATATAGTAACAGGTTCATATATCACCAATAAATTATATATAATTGACACACAGTTGAATAGATTTTAGGAGAAAGTACAAAAAAAATACGTAAGAGAAAAAAAAGAAGGAAAAAAAATGAATACCGGTTTATTTGGAAATGAGAGGAAATATTCAAATAATGAGAATTACAGTACTGCAATTTATTAACATACAATGGTTGTGTATTTGAGTTAGACAAGAACTGGATAAATATTTCATAGTTTCTCTTCATTTATGAAACCTTTTGGTTTGTGATATATATGTATGAACACAATCAAATAATTTCATATTTTTTGCATGAGAAATATTACTATCACCAAATAATAGAAGATTAAGAGATACAGGATGTTGCAGGTCTATACTGGATATACAATATAAAAGAGTATTTCTTTGCTCAACATAACATGGGCATTCAAAGAAAAAATGATATGCATTTTCTGTATGAAAACCACATTTTTCACATTTTGAACTATCACTAATATAATCTTTCTGTAAATCACCATTTAAATTACTAGTATTATTTCTTAGCTGACAATGAATAATATTTTGACTATGATTTCCATGATTAAAAAGCTTATAAGGTGTTCTAAAATGAGTCTTTTTAATGGCATTTGTGTAAGAAGATTGTGTTGGTTAACTCCTAATGTGATACGGTAAACTATTCCATAATTTAATTGTAGATGGGAAATAACTATTCATATATGATGTGGTCCTCGTTTGAGGAATAAGAAAAGTAAGACCATCATTGTTTCTTAATGAATACCAGGTATGAGGTTTGGGGTGGAGTACAAGTCTAAATAGATCTTGAAGGTATTGTGGCGCTTTTCCATATACTTTTTTGTAAAATAATATTAATTTATGTACTTTCCTTCTGTCAGATAATGTATTCCACCCCAATTCATCATATAAAAGTGTTCTTGATGGGTTCACTCTCATTCCTGTAATAATTCTTGCAGCAGTAATCTGAACTTCTTCCAATAAATATGATTCCTTTTCACTACAATTATCCCAAACAATATCACCATATTCTAAAACTGGTCTAATAAATGACATATATATTTTTATTAATGCATCTCGACAAAGGGAATGTTTTAACATTCGTAGAACATTTAAACGTTTACATACTTTTTCATAAGTAATTTGTATGTGAGATTTCCAGTTGGCATCACACTGAAAATTTAGTCCTAAATGTGTGTGACTGTTCGATTGTTCAATTGCTGGGCCATTCAAGCCAAATTTAACATTGAGATGGGAAAAATGTTTTCTGGAAAAAATTACATTTAATGTTTTCTTCGGGTTAAAACTAACTATTCATTTTTTTGACCACTGATCTAACTTTTCTAAATCATTTGTTAATGAGTTTGCAGCACTAAAAAGCTCTATTTATAGGGTAGTTTTTTGCAGTTGGAGTGATCTGCCCTTAGATGTAAGATTAAAGAAATTGATATTTACAGTTAATTACATGATTTTTAATAGATTAAAACATTTTTAGCATTATATAAGTCCAAGAGTAAGTAATTTAATTAATTATTTTCATTAATTTTCCCAGTGCAAGTAAACAACATTGATTTCTTCTCATAAATAGTCCATTGTAATTGAAAATATTTCCTCCGCAAATAAGGCCCGTACCCTATGTTCTAAATGAATGGAATAGTCTCAATATGCATATTTTCATATAATATATTTTTCTCTGAGTCCACAAAACAGTTTCTGTTAGTGTTAAGAACTTCCTTAATACATGTTCTGATTCCTGACCTCTACATTTTACGAAAGCCCTGAGGGCTCATTGAATATCGAGATGTTTATTCGAAATTCCAAATAAACTAAATAAACCAACCAGAAGGCGGATTTAAGATCCGATTGCTTGCTTCTATTCTAAACATTGTACTTACATAAAGAATTGCTTTTTTCTTTGAGGAAGTAATTTTTTTTACTTTGAGAAAACCGATTGACGTAAAGAAGTATATATATATATTAAACATAACGCCTATTTATCCAAGAAAAAAATGCAAGCGTTCCCTTACTAAGGTGGAGAAAACACTTGCAAATTAAGTTTGCTTATTTCTTACTAAATTTGGGTTAATTTGATATACATTCATACATGTATATACGTATATCATCGTTTGTTCAGTTGTAATTTTTTCACGTAGCCAGTTTATTTTAAAAACACTAATTTTACTTATAACTTAAACATAGCAAAGGGTAACTCAAAGTTCGCCTTCTGATTAATTAATTTAGATCTTAAGTCTCAAAAGTCTAAATTCGAATCTCATTCGTTGAATTTCGGAAATCGAATATATTTCTGGGCTTTTGTAACGTTTTGTTCTAATAATTTTAATCTTATTGCATAAGATGAAAAGTCTTTCCATGTAGGTCTTTTAATTTACTCTCTGCTTTGTCTATCTCAGAGTCTGTTATATTTTACTTATAATTAAAACATGGATCTGAAAGATCTAAATTCGAATCTATTCTTTGAATTTCGGAACTCGGATGAGTCTTTTGGGCTTTCGTAACATTATGTTCTAATAATTATCATCTTATTGCATAAGATGAAAAAAATTATGTAGTTCTATTGATTTACTGTCTTTTCATCTCAGTGTCTGTTATATTTTTTTGATTATAAATTCTTAAGAGATGAAGCATTTATTGAATGATAAAGGAGAATCGTTCGCAGAAATAATGGACTATGACGGATATTATTTCCCTAACGATCTTGGGTTCAAAGCGGATGTTGATGCTTCCGAATACCTCTCTGGCTTAAATGAGCTCACTTTTAATGATGGTGAAATGTGTATAGTTTCGTATCCTAAATCAGGTATGTTGACTCTTAAAAGAAAAAAAGATTTTGTAAATGTAGAGAATGAATAGAGATATTCAAATAAATTTTCAATTAGTTACGATTCCTGTAAATTCTATTTTAATATATACATCTGTGGTATCCTTTGATATAGATACATGAAGAAAAAAATATCTTCATATCTGTATGAAGTTTTTAATAGGTCATGGGTCAATACGTGACGCAATACTATCTACCTGAGCATAAATATAAAATGACTTGCTTTTCATGTAAAAAAAAAAAGTACAAAATACACAAGTAAGATAATTATTGTTTTATTTAAAGTGTTGACAAGTATTTGATAAAGTTTTTGGTGATGGATTGAACCTGTGTACATATAGAAGATAGAAAAATAATCCCTTGTTTTTGCGATTTGTGTCAGCTGCACATTTTCTACGCTTAACCTTTTTTGCTGACCTTTTGTTAAATCTTAATGATAAACTATAATCGTTTTAATTAAAGTTTATTCACGATAAATTTGTAAATGTTGGAAAATATCAATGCAATTACGCAATGCATGTAGCTGACAAACACTTAGGCGTTGTCCTAACAATGTAAGCTGTCGCCAGTGTCTCTGTGTCTACATCAGTATAGATATGCCTTTCTGAATCGTAGATTTCATGTTTTTTTAGTCAGATTTCATATATATTAATTTAAATAAACTGGCTCGGACAAGTGTTCCCATCCTTCAATCCTTTTTCGACCGAAATTCAACTTTTACGGCCAAAAAAAAAAAATCTTGTTTCCTGCTACCAGTCTGAAAAAATAGGGTTGGTAGGAAAATTATTTTATTTTATGTATTTATTTTATTTTTTCCAAAAGTATTCTTGGCATATAAACTAATACAAGATCAAATTAAACATACCATTGGTCTTCATCATCTTTCTTAAATTAAATATCGTTTCTTTTGATACGCAAGTGGTATTTTATGAAAATCCTTGAGTGTAAAACATTTTCAGTTTTGGGGTATTGATTTCGAGAAATTCACAATTTCTTTTTAAAAGCTTAAAGAAAACTTTAGGGTCGGTTGCAAAAAAGGGGTGGGTCGGGTAGCAGGAAACGAGACTATTTTTGGCCTTATCATCAATCTTGGGACGTGCTTCTTGTGCCTTTTCAGCATTGATTTTCGATTGTCACTAATACAAAAATTCCCAGACAAAAATCTGCTCACTATTACAAGTGGCCTTTCACAAAAAATTCCCCCCGAAATAGAATCCTTTATCTGATAAATTCGAAGCGTAACCGCCTTTCAAGCCGATTTACACCTTGGGTAAATTTGTCAATACATCTACGAACGGTAAGCGCAATAATTTATTTTCGAACACATTGAATGGTCTGTCTCAAATGTATATATAAGTAATAGATAACAAGTTTAAAATCTTCATTGGGAATTAAAGTGGTTCGATTCTTGATCAAATCTTCTTTTCTGAGAGACCTTCGGCCTTTCCAGGATTTTATCACTTAACCAACCCTTTTATATAAAAAAAGATAGAATCTGAACAAGATTGATGGATATTTCAGGTACGCACTGGACGTACGAAGTATGTCACATGTTAAAGAATGGAAATTCAGAATATATGGACGATATGATTCCTATCCTTGAATACAGCCCAAGGGAGGAACTAGAAGCCGCACAGAGTACGAACGGGATCTACACTTCACATATGTATCCACGACACTGGCCAAAACATTTGTTAGAGAAACGGCGCAAGATCATCCACATATATCGGAATCCAAAAGATGTTGCAGTGTCATATTTTAACTTCAGCAAAAAAATAGCAATTTACAATACAGAAGATATGTGTTTTCCAGAATTTTTGAGACATTTCGTCAGTGGAGAAGGTATCAATCTGAGATTTTTTAAGGTGAATCGTAGATTTTTAAAAACTGCGCAGAAATAAATCTTAAGATATTTCTTTGGTTATTAATAAAAACTTATTTTCACCATAAAAATGGCTACAGTTCAAAGAATACAGAATTTTATACCCCATTTTTCTAGTTCCTTGTGGGAGTTGGATCAACTGGCAAAAGGAATGGAAATCGTTTCAGAAAAGAAATCCTGACTATCCACTTTTGGAGATATCGTATGAAGATATGAAAAGGGTATACATCTATTTATATTTTATGCGTAAAACATCATTGAGAGATAAACGAAAACCATATCAATACATACAGGTATCACAAAAACAATTCATTTTTGTGTGTATGATAGATAATGTAATACTCTAAACATAATTAAAAAAATCCTTGCTATTTTTTGTTTCTAACATAAAGAGCTATATTACACATTAAGTACTCAAACGCTAAATCTAAAATTATAATGTTCTTATAAATGCCACCAGTCAAACAAAAACAATATTTGCGACATTAATTTCTGTTTTAACGGCCACGAAAGATCACAAATGAAAAGATAGTTATCCTTAAATTTTAGCGAGCGCAGCGAGCGTCGCTAAGCGAGCTCAATATACTAACGTGTATGAACAGAGGAAATTCGGATTGAAATCTGTACATACGTCAAGCAAATTTCTCTGTGAAACATTCCCAGAATTCCTGCACTACCCAATGTCCTTTGCGCGAATAAATAAATAAAAACGTAAAGCATAAAAGGCTTTCAGTTTGCCGAAAACTTCTAAAGAAACAAAAAATAACTCTGCAATTCTTTTTCGACCATAACTGCACAAGGTCTATATAGTTTCAACCAGACGCTCGGCTGTCTCCGTAAGCTCCGACGAGCTCCGTGACGTCGTGTGACGTCACAGGTAGTTGAGACGTCTCGTGCGGCTTGATGTTTGAAGTGGCTGATAAATTTTTCAAGCTTTTTCGTTGGTACAACTGCGCTCGCCCCAACGGTCACACCGTAAAACATATATTTTTTTTTAAAAATATGTTTTTATTTATCTTGCAGAATCTAAAGAAGACTGTTCAAGAAATATCAGATTTTCTTGATCTTGATTCTTCTCCAGAACTGATCGAAGAAATAGCCAGGAAGTGCAATTTTGACAACATGTCTACACATAAAAATTCAAATATACCCGAGGGCATGCCAAAAGTAACAAGGATAGAAAATTCTCATATTTTTTACAGAAAAGGTTTGTTTTTTCCCTCTCAGCTTATGCTCAAATAAGTATATATATTATCTTTTTTATCACAATTCGATTTTTTAGGCTTTTTCGCATGTAGATATTTTTTTCTATAGATAGTTTTCGGTAGGCCTGAATTTAGCAAGAGTTACTTCACGTTGTCCGCCATATTGGAGGTGGATTTTTCCTCTTATTCTTACAAAGTTTAAGAGAATGTAGCAGCAATATTTGGTGGAAAATCTTTATTACATAACTTTTTTTTAAATAAAGGAGGCTTACAAAAATCAATATACCTCAGAAGATAATAATGATTCCTTATTGAAAATAGCAAATATAAAAATTTAAAATTGGTTGAGCAATGAAGAAATGTAAGCATTTGAACCTACAATATGGCGGCCAACGGGAAATAACTCTTGCTTAATTTTGGAAAACTATCAATAAGAACTGAGCCATTTCAATCAAATGAAGTAAAATATGTTAGAACGTTCATTATGCTATGTTTTATGATGTTCTTTTAATTCTTCCATAGGTGGGGTAGGGGACTGGAAAAACCACTTCACCGTGGCTGAAAACGAGGCTTTTGATCAGACATTTGGACCTAAAATAGCAGAATTTGGATTGAATGTGACATATGAACTCTGATAAGCTATACAAAATCTGATTCTGCGACATATACAGAATCTGCTCATAATATATATTCTTTGATTAAACGGTAAAGAGAGTGTATATATTCGTATTAATAAAAATTGTCTTCAGAACGAGGCTTCTATCAGTATGTCTCCTTGCGGTCATATCTGTTGTTATCATGACTGTGCTTTGGCCCCGAGGAAATGTCCGATATGCCGACAGAATGCCGGAACAGTGCGAACAGTACAAGCCTAAATACATCACTAACTGTTTAATTGGATGGGCTGGGTACCTCATAGTAAAGCATGAGCAGATACTGGATACTCCATACGTTGTTCACAGTAGTGATCAATTATGATAGAGGTATTGTTCACTCGCTTTTAGGACAATGTAAATTGTGTTGTGTTTTTTTTCTGATTTATCACTGCATTTGTACAATTTTATGAACTTTGGCTGTCATTGCAAATAGAAAGTTTAAACTGTTATTTATGCCTAAATCAATTCTGCAAGGAAGTTGAATAGGCATTGCAACTTTAATGAGAGGTAGCATTGGGAAGCCCTTTTGCTATCTATTCGAAAAATAAAATTTATCTTACGATTACAGAGATATATCTCGTTTAAGAAAAATCTCTTAAAAAATAGAGATATCTCCCGACTTGAAGCGATAACTCTCATTTTTAAAAGATATCTCTATGAGAAAGAGATATCTCTTAAACTTAGAGGGATATTTTTTTTACTTTTCTCTTTTTATCAGAGAGATATCTCTTCCATTTGAACAGTATCATTCTCTTTGATAGATATCTCTTTCGGGAAAAGAGATATCTCTGAACGTTTAAGAGATATCTCTTTCACCTAAAGAGATATCTTCAATCTTCAAATATCTTCAATATTTATATTTAAATTCCAATTCTCATGACTTCTCCCTTTACTGGAAGTTAGCTTTTTCATTCACGGAAGTGCATTAAAATATTTTTAGATTTCGACATATTCATGATATTCTACATTGTCTAGATTCAAATTATTTATCGTTTATTATATCATAAGTTGAGAAAAATTCGGTGGATTGCATTTGAGATTTTATGCTTACTTTTGTTTTTTATGAATATTAAACTTTTAGCATTTTTATCAACGAAGTTGCCATAATTATCTATTGTTTAAACAAGTGATTTATAGCATTTTTGTCTACAGAGTACATATATTATTCTGGATATTGCATGCTAGGTCTTTTTTCTTATATAACAGCAAAATTGTAACAGAGACTAACTTCTTATTTCGTTTTCGTTTTAAAAGAGAGAATTAATTATTTTATTTTATGGATGACTTGAAAAGAAATATCTTTTTCATTAAAAAGAGATATCTCTTTAGCTTAGAAAGATATCTTTTTTTTTTAATTGAAGAGATGTCTCTTTAACTAAGAAAGATGTCTCTTTTAACGTTGTTGAAAAGATATCTCTCTAACTTTTAGGGACGTCTCTCTCGATTAAAGAGGTATCTTTCTAGCTTACAAAGATATCTCTCTAAGTAAAAGAGATATCTCATTTACAAGAAGAGATATCTCTCTTGTTTCAAGAGATATTTCTATAAGGTTTAAAGATATCTCTATTAATCAAAAAGATATCTCTATAAGCTTAAGAGATATCTCTCTTTGCTAGAGTGATATTTCTCTTATTGAAAGATTTTTTTAATTTTGACGAAGAAATAGTAAAAAGGCTTGCCATAGCTACCCCCTCATTTATGAAATGAAAGAAGCAAAATTCCATTCAACCCCAAACATTTTATTCTCTGTTGTTTCTGTCTCTGTCAAAATATTTTGAAGTTCAAAATGTAGCAGGATGTACATTTGCTATATAATGCAATTCATATTTTGAAGAATCCTTTTTCAAATACATTATTATCTGATTTTAAATGTGCCTTGCTATAGACAAATCAAGACTCAGGTGACCTAAAAAGGAAAATGGAAAAATCTTATACATTGCGTGTATCCTTTTTCTGAAATACCAAAGGTAGCATAAAATGCATGAAGGTTGAAGAATATATGTTGTAAATTATGCAACAGATTTATTCGTCTGAAATACTTATCCTCTAATGATGTTTTTTTTTAAATGATCTATTGCATGAGGAATTAACAGTATTATCAATCATCTTCTCTTCCCCTCCATTTAATTGCTCCAGAATGTTCATTCAAAGTTACTTCATTAAAAAATGAGTAGATTTTCTGAATATGACGAATTTATTAACAATAGATTAAGAAGATTAATATATCAGTGCATTAAATAAAATAATAAATTGATTTCTTTGATGTAAAAAGTAAAGATTACGAACAGTCATCGGTCTCAATAATATATAAACAAACCCTACAATTCTGTAAAGAGGGAAAATCCATGAATCCCTAGAAATACAGAGGTGGGATCAGGTGACAATAATATATAAACAAACCCTACAATTCTGTAAAGAGGGGGGATCCATGAATCCCTAGAAATACAGAGGTGGGATCAGGTGACAATAATCTATAAACAGTACAATTCTGTAAAGAGGGGAAATCCATGAATCCCTAGAAATACAGAGGTGGGATCAGGTGACAATAATCTATAAACAGTACAATTCTGTAAAGAGGGGAAATCCATGAATCCCTAGAAATACAGAGGTGGGATGAGGTGCCAAGGAGGAGTAAGCATCCCCTGATTACTGTTCACAAAGGTTATGTGTCCTATGTATTGATCCAGGAGACGGAGCAATCCGTAGTCAAATTTTGTACAAAAACAAAGGCCTAACCATTGATTGTAACACGTCAGAAAGGTCAAACTACACGTCAGCGGGAGAAATACCGAGTGATAGATTATATTTGCTGATTGGGCCATTATAACGGTCTTAGAATTTAAGAAATGCTGTTCAAATAAAGTTCAAAGTAGTTTAAACAAATGATATTTATTTTTTAAAAAGTCTATTTAAAAAATTGCTGAAAATTGATAAGTTTATTGGTGAAGAAGCATGTGCAGAACTGATTATATACAATACAACACTGGAAATGAAGACGATTTTTTCCCTCGTATGCATATATATTATGCAATTTCTAGAGACGTGTTCCCACTGTACAAAAAAAACAAAAAATTATGCTAAATTACCTCTCTTGCAAAAGTGTGTCATCTATAAAAAAAACTAGGATTTTATTCTACAGATAAAATCGTGTTTAGTAGCACTGACTGGTTGCTGATTGGGTCATTATAATAGTCTAAGAATTTAAGAAATGCTTATATACCATGTTGAGAAGTATATATATGAAGTGTTTCGTAAAAGCACTAAAAATAAGTTTTTAATAATATTTTTTGGAAAAAAAGGAATTCAGAACAATTTAAAATTGCTGTTTGATATCTTTAAAAATTTAATTTTGGTCAATGTATTTAATTGTAATATAAAACTTTTTAAAAATTGAACAGAACTCCATATTTTTATTTTTTCGTATCATGCATACTTGTACAAAGAACGATAACTCTTCACACTTGGGTAATAACATTCAGAAAGAGATCTAGATCTATATCTTTTTCAAGAAAAAAATAAGAAAAAATACCAAAAAAAAAAAAAAATCACAGAAAAGCATACTGGAGTAATAATCATTATAAAAGCATTCTCATATTTATAATAGTGTTAAATTACTTATTTTTGTCAGATGATTTCAATAACGTTGATAGATGACGTCACGACTGCATCAAAACAAAAATTAAGAGAATGTTATGACGGCGCTGCTTGGATCCAGATAACTGTGTTTGATAGGGAAATACTTTATAAATTGTGATTTATTAGAGAAAAGGAGTATTGATCAGGTGTACTGATTTTAAAGCCGTATGGTTTTCTTTACTGAAAACAGAAGAAGCTGCGTCCTTATGTAAGTCAGGATTTCCTCTGATATTCTTGAAAACATCAAAGAATGCAAATATAAGTAATAAACAACGATTATTTAGTGAACATGGCGTAATGAATAGCAATAGCTCTGCTGGCATATTTTCCATGATGCGCTAGCGCGCATCATGGAATATGCCAGCAGAGCAATTGCTATTCATAACGCCATGTTCACTAAATAACGTTGTTTATTTCTTAAATATTATGCAATTTCTTGAGACGTGTTCCCACTGCTCAAAAATTACGCTAAATAACCTCTCTTGCAAAAGTGTGTTATCTAAAAAAAAAAACCTAGGATTTAATTCTATAGATAAAGTCTTGTTTAGTAGCATTGACTGGTTGTAATCTTCTTGTATGTGCTATAGGTCAGTATGCTCTTTAACGTATAATTTGATATACTTCTAAGCCTGAAATACCCATATAATTTGAAAATTGTATCTAGTATTATGAAACATTAATTAGAACTACACTCTTTCTTTCTTTGTTTTTTTTTTTTTTTGTTTTTGTTTTAATCATAGCCATGAAATCTTACCAGTCGTAATCAGTAACTAAAAATACGAACAAACTAAACGTAAACTTAATTATCATTGATTTAAATTTAACCTTTTAAATTTTAATAAGGAGGGGGGGGGGTTAAAATCTTAAAAGTCGGTTAATACATGTTCTGATTCCTGACCTCTACATTTTACGAAAGCCCAGAAGGCTCATTGAATATCGAGATGTTTATTCGAAATTCCAAATAAACTAAATAAACCAACCAAAAGGCGGATTTAAGATCCTATTGCTTGCCTCTATTTCAAACATTGTACTAACATTAACAATTGCTTTTTTCTTTGAAGAAGTAATCTTTTTTACTTTGAGAAAACCGATTAACGTAAAGAAGTATATATATATATATATTAAACATGACGCCTATTTCTGTTACATTTTTTGAATTATTAATTCTTCAGAAATTCTTTGAATTTCGGAAATCGAATGAATCTTCTGGGCTTTTGTAACGTTTTGTTCTAATAATTTTAATCTTATTGCATAAGATGAAAAGTCTTTCCACGTAGGTCTTTTAATTTACTGTCTGCTTTGTCTATCTCAGTGTCTGTTATATTTTACTTATAACTTAAACATGAATCTGAAAGATCTAAATTCAGATCTGATTCTTTGAATTTCGGAACTCTAATGAGTCTTTTGGGCTTTCGTAACAATATGTTCTAATAATTATCATCTTATTGCAAAGGATGAAAAAAATTATGTAGTTCTATTAATTTACTGTCTGTTCATCTCAGTGTCTGTTATATTTTTTTGATTATCAATTCTTTAGAGATGAAGCATTTATTGAATGATAAAGGAGAATCGTTCGCAGAAATACTGGACTATGACGGGTATTATTTCCCTAACTATCTTGGGGCCAAAGCGGATGTTGATGTTTACGAATACCTCTCTGGCTTAAATGAGCTCACTTTTAATGATGGTGAAATGTGTATAGTTTCGTATCCTAAATCAGGTTTGTTGACTCTTAAAAGAAATAAAGATTTGTAAGATTATGTAAAAATTGAATAGAGATATTCAAATATATGTTCAGTTAGTTACGATTCCAGTGAATTCTCTTATATCTTAATATATACATTTGTAGTATCCTTTGATGTAGAAATAGCAGAATGCAAATATCTTCATATCTGTATTAAGTATTTAACAGGTCATGGGTCAATACGTGATAATAATATACACTGGGGCATAAATATAAAATGACTTGCTTTTCATGTAAAAAAAAAAGTACAAATTACGCAGGTAAGATAATAGTTGTTTTATTACTGTGTACAATACATAGAGAAGATAGAAAAATAATCCCTTGTGTCAGCTGCAAAGTCTCTACGCTTACTGTTTTTTTGCTGACCTTTTGTTAAATCTTAATGATAAACTATAATTTTTTTTATTAAAATTTACTCACGATAAATTTGTAAATGTTGGAAAGTATCATTGCAATTACGCAATGCATTAGCTGATAAACACTTAGGCGTTGACATAACAATGTAAGCTGTTGCCAGTGTCTCTGTGTCTATATCATTATAAATATGCCTTCTTGAATCGTAGATTTCATATTTTTGGTAACATTTGATTTATGATTTCAAATTAACTGGTTCGGACAAGTGTTCCCATCCTTCAAACCTTTTCCGACCGAAATTCCTCTTGTACGGCTAAATAAAAAAGATGAATAATAAAGATCTTGTTTCCTGCTACCAGTCTGAAAAAAACACGGTTGGTAGGAAAATTATTTTATTTTATCTGTTTATTTTATTTTTTCCCAAAGTATACTTGGCATATGAACTAATTCAAGATCAAATTAAACATATCATGGGTCTTCATCATCTTTTAAAAATTAATTATCATATGATATCTTATGAAAATCCTTGAATGTATATCATTTTCAGTTTTGGGGTATGAATTTTCAGAAATTTACAATTTCTTTTTGAAAGCTTAAAGAAAACTTTAGGGTCGGTTGCAAAAAAAAGGGTGGGTCGGGTAGCGGGAAACAAGACTATTTTTGGCCTTATCTTGGGACGTGCTTCTTGTGCCTTTTCAGCATTGATTTTCGATTCTCACTAATACAAAAATTCCCAGACAAAAATCTGCTCACTATTACTGAGCACAAGTAGCCTTTCACAAAACATTCCCTCCGAAATAGAATCCTTTGTCTGATGAATTCGAAGCGTCGATCAAGTCGATTAACACCTTGCGTAAATTTTGTCAATACCTCTACGAACGGCAAGCACAAGTTTAAAAACTGCATTGAGAATTGAAGTGGTTCGACTTCGGCCTTTACAGGATTTAATCACTTGACCGACCCTTTTATATATATACAGAAAAAGTTAAAATCTGAACAAGATTGATGGAGCCAAAGCTCAAGAAATATACCATTTCGAAATTACTACCAGGTTTTTATTAAAACCATAAAAAAATTTCAGGTACGCACTGGACGTACGAGATATGTCACATGTTGAAGAATGAAATTCGGAATATATGGACGGCATGGTTCCTATCTTTGATTACAGCCCAAGGGAGGAACTAGAAGCCGCAGAGAGTACGAACGGAATCTACACTTCACATATGTATCCACGACACTGGCCAAAACATTTGTTAGAGAAACGGTGCAAGATCATCCACATATATCGGAATCCAAAAGATGTTGCAGTGTCATATTTTAACTTCAGCAAAAAAATAGCATTTTACAATACAGAAGATATGTGTTTTCCAGAATTTTTGAGACATTTCGTCAGTGGAGAAGGTATCAATCTGAGATTTTTTAAGTTGAATCGTAGATTTTTAAAAACTACGCAAAAAATAAACAAAAATTCTTACAATATTCTTTGGTAATTCATAAAACCTATTTTTCTTTACCGTAAAAATTGCTACAGTTCAAAGAATACAGAATGTTATACCCCATTTTTTAGTTCCATGTGGAGGTTGGATCAACTGGCAAAAGGAATGGAAATCGTTTAAGAAAGAAAATCCTGATTATCCACTTTTGGAGATATCGTACGAAGACATGAAAAGGGTATATATGTTTTTTTTTTTACGCATAAAACATCATTTGAAGATAAACGAAAACCATATCAATACGTATACGTATCACAAAAACAATTCATTTTTGTGTGTAAGATAGATAATGTAATACTCTCCTTCCTAAAATTCATTCTTAACATACTTAAAAAATCCTAGCAATTCTTAGTTTCTAGCATAAAGAGCTAAAATATTATGCATTAAGTACTCAAATGCTAAATCTAAAATTAAAATGTTCTTATGAATGCCACCAGTCAAACCAGAAAAAAAACAATGTTTGCGACATTGATTTCTGTTTTAACGGCCACGAAAGATCACGAATGAAAAGATAGTTATCCTTAAATTTTATTTTTTAAAAACATGTTTTTATTTATCTTGCAGAATCTAAAGAAGACTGTTCAAGAAATATCAGATTTTCTTGATCTTGATTCTTCTCCAGAACTGATCGAAGAAATAGCCAGGAAGTGCAATTTTGACAGCATGTCTACACATAAAAATTCAAATATACCCGAGGCCATGCCAAAAATAACAAGGAAAGAAAATTCGCATATTTTTTACAGAAAAGGTTTGTTTTTTCCCTCTCAACTGATGCTCAAATAAGCAAATTATCTTTTTTATCACTATTCGATTTTTTAAAGGCTTTTTGCATGAAGGTATTTTTCCCTATAGATAGTTTTCGATAGGCCTGAATTTAGCAAGAGTTACTTCCCGTTGGCCGCCATATTAGAGGTCAACTCGGGGATTTTTCCTGTTATTTTTACAAAGTTTGAGCGAATGTAGGAAAAATATTTGGTGGAATTTCTTTATCAAATAACTTTTTTAATAAAGGAGCCTTACAAAAGTTTATATGCTTCAGATAATAATAATGATTCCTTATTGAAAATAGCAAATATAAAAATTTAAAATTGGTGAGCAACGAAGGAATGTAGGCATTTTGACCTCCAATAGGGTGGCTAGAGGGAAATTACTCTTGCTAAATTTTGGTCAGTCGAAAACTATCTATAAGAACTGAGGAAATGAAGTAAAATATGTTAGAATATTCATTTTTAGAATGCTCGTGTTTGTCTAAAAGACAGGGTAAGCTGGAATTTGAAACGAACAATAACACCTTCTAGTTAGAGAAAAAATTACAAGAGTTTGGAAATCACTTGTTCAAAAAACTATTAATATATATTTATTTTTGTACAAATTACCATCCATAGCTCCTATGCTATATTTTATGATGTTCTTTTAATTCTTTCATAGGTGGGGTGGGAGACTGGAAAAACCACTTCACTGTGGCTGAAAACGAGGCTTTTGATTAGACATTTGGACCTGAAATAGCAGAACTTGGATTGAATGTGGTATATGAACTCTGACAAGCTATACAAAATCTGATTCTGTGACATATACAGAATTTGCTCATAAAATCTATATTCTTTGATAAAACGGTAAAGAAAGTGTATATATTCGTATCAATAAAAATTGTCTTCAGAACGAGGCTTTTATCGGTATGTTTCCTCGCGGTCATCTCTGTTGTTATCCAGGCTGTGCTTTGGCCCCGAGGAAATGTCCGATATGCCGACAGTATGTCGGAACAGTGCGAACATAAAAAACCTAAATACATCATTAACTATTTTAAATTTAGAGAGATATCTTTTATACTTAGAGAGAAATCTCTTTTTATAAGAGAGATTTCTTTTTTGAGAGATGTCTCTTTCGTGAAAAGAGATATTTCTTTCGTGAACAGATATCTCTGAACGTTAAAGAGATATCTCTTTGACCTTAAGAGATATCTCTTTTACTATTGGAGATAGCTTTACAGGTTAAAGAGATACCTCTAACACTAAAAGAGATATGTTAAGAGATATTTTTCAAAATGAAAGGGATATTTTTCAAAAGTGTCTAAAAGAGATACTCTCTAGCAAAAAGAGATACTCTCTAGCAAAAAGAGATATCTCTTTATTGCAAAGAGATATCTTTTTTCTATAGTTTTATTTGAATTCCATTTGAAATGCCTTCTCCCTTTACCGGAAGTAAGCTTTTTATTCACGGAAGTACATTAAGGTATTTCTAGATTTCGAAATATTCATGATATTCTTTATATCAGATTTTCTTGATCTTGATTCTTCTCCAGAACTGATCGAAGAAATAGCCAGGAAGTGCAATTTTGACAGCATGTCTACACATAAAAATTCAAATATACCCGAGGCCATGCCAAAAATAACAAGGAAAGAAAATTCGCATATTTTTTACAGAAAAGGTTTGTTTTTTCCCTCTCAGCTGATGTTAAAATAAGCAAATTATCTTTTTTATCACTATTCGATTTTTTAAAGGCTTTTTTGCATGAAGATATTTTTCCCTATAGATAGTTTTCGATAGGCCTGAATTTAGCAAGAGTTACTTCCCGTTGGCCGCCATATTAGAGGTCAACTCGGGGATTTTTCCTCTTATTTTACAAAGTTTTAGCGAATGTAGGAAAAATATTTGGTGGAATTTCTTTATTAAAAAACTTTTTTAATAAATGAGGCTTACAAAAGTTTATATGCTTCAGATAATAATAATGATTCCTTATTGAAAATAGCAAATATAAAAATTTAAAATTGGTGAGCAATGAAGGAATGTAGGCATTTGGACCTCCAATAGGGTGGCTAGAGGGAAATTACTCTTGCTAAATTTTGGTCAGTCGAAAACTATCTATAAGAACTGAGGAAATGAAGTAAAATATGTTAGAATATTCATTTTTAGAATGCTCGTGTTTGTCTAAAAGACAGGGTAAGCTGGAATTTTGAAACGAACAAGAACACCTTCTAGTTAGAGAAAAAAAATAACAAGAGTTTGGAAATCACTTGTTCAAAAAACTATTAATGTATATTTATTTTTGTACAAATTACCATCCATAGTTCCTATGCTATAATTTATGATGTTCTGTTAATTCTTTCATAGGTGGGATAGGAGACTGGAAAAACCACTTCACTGTGGCTGAAAACAAAGCTTTTGATCAGACATTTGAACCTGAAATAGCAGAACTTGGATTGAATGTGAAATATGAACTCTGACAAGCTATACAAAATCTGATTCTGTGACATATACAAAATCTGCTCATAACATCTATATTCTTTGATAAAACGGTAAAGAAAGTGTATATATTCGTATCAATAAAAATTGTCTTCAGAACGAGGCTTTTATCGGTATGTTTCCTCGCGGTCATCTCTGTTGTTATTAAGTATTTAACAGGTCATGGGTCAATACGTGATAATAATATACACTGGGGCATAAATATAAAATGACTTGCTTTTCATGTAAAAAAAAAAGTACAAATTACGCAGGTAAGATAATAGTTGTTTTATTACTGTGTACAATACATAGAGAAGATAGAAAAATAATCCCTTGTGTCAGCTGCAAAGTCTCTACGCTTACTGTTTTTTTGCTGACCTTTTGTTAAATCTTAATGATAAACTATAATTTTTTTTATTAAAATTTACTCACGATAAATTTGTAAATGTTGGAAAGTATCATTGCAATTACGCAATGCATTAGCTGATAAACACTTAGGCGTTGACATAACAATGTAAGCTGTTGCCAGTGTCTCTGTGTCTATATCATTATAAATATGCCTTCTTGAATCGTAGATTTCATATTTTTGGTAACATTTGATTTATGATTTCAAATTAACTGGTTCGGACAAGTGTTCCCATCCTTCAAACCTTTTCCGACCGAAATTCCTCTTGTACGGCTAAATAAAAAAGATGAATAATAAAGATCTTGTTTCCTGCTACCAGTCTGAAAAAAACACGGTTGGTAGGAAAATTATTTTATTTTATCTGTTTATTTTATTTTTTCCCAAAGTATACTTGGCATATGAACTAATTCAAGATCAAATTAAACATATCATGGGTCTTCATCATCTTTTAAAAATTAATTATCATATGATATCTTATGAAAATCCTTGAATGTATATCATTTTCAGTTTTGGGGTATGAATTTTCAGAAATTTACAATTTCTTTTTGAAAGCTTAAAGAAAACTTTAGGGTCGGTTGCAAAAAAAAGGGTGGGTCGGGTAGCGGGAAACAAGACTATTTTTGGCCTTATCTTGGGACGTGCTTCTTGTGCCTTTTCAGCATTGATTTTCGATTCTCACTAATACAAAAATTCCCAGACAAAAATCTGCTCACTATTACTGAGCACAAGTAGCCTTTCACAAAACATTCCCTCCGAAATAGAATCCTTTGTCTGATGAATTCGAAGCGTCGATCAAGTCGATTAACACCTTGCGTAAATTTTGTCAATACCTCTACGAACGGCAAGCACAAGTTTAAAAACTGCATTGAGAATTGAAGTGGTTCGACTTCGGCCTTTACAGGATTTAATCACTTGACCGACCCTTTTATATATATACAGAAAAAGTTAAAATCTGAACAAGATTGATGGAGCCAAAGCTCAAGAAATATACCATTTCGAAATTACTACCAGGTTTTTATTAAAACCATAAAAAAATTTCAGGTACGCACTGGACGTACGAGATATGTCACATGTTGAAGAATGAAATTCGGAATATATGGACGGCATGGTTCCTATCTTTGATTACAGCCCAAGGGAGGAACTAGAAGCCGCAGAGAGTTCGAACGGAATCTACACTTCACATATGTATCCACGACACTGGCCAAAACATTTGTTAGAGAAACGGTGCAAGATCATCCACATATATCGGAATCCAAAAGATGTTGCAGTGTCATATTTTAACTTCAGCAAAAAAATAGCATTTTACAATACAGAAGATATGTGTTTTCCAGAATTTTTGAGACATTTCGTCAGTGGAGAAGGTATCAATCTGAGATTTTTTAAGTTGAATCGTAGATTTTTAAAAACTACGCAAAAAATAAACAAAAATTCTTACAATATTCTTTGGTAATTCATAAAACCTATTTTTCTTTACCGTAAAAATTGCTACAGTTCAAAGAATACAGAATGTTATACCCCATTTTTTAGTTCCATGTGGAGGTTGGATCAACTGGCAAAAGGAATGGAAATCGTTTAAGAAAGAAAATCCTGATTATCCACTTTTGGAGATATCGTACGAAGACATGAAAAGGGTATATATGTTTTTTTTTTTACGCATAAAACATCATTTGAAGATAAACGAAAACCATATCAATACGTATACGTATCACAAAAACAATTCATTTTTGTGTGTAAGATAGATAATGTAATACTCTCCTTCCTAAAATTCATTCTTAACATACTTAAAAAATCCTAGCAATTCTTAGTTTCTAGCATAAAGAGCTAAAATATTATGCATTAAGTACTCAAATGCTAAATCTAAAATTAAAATGTTCTTATGAATGCCACCAGTCAAACCAGAAAAAAAACAATGTTTGCGACATTGATTTCTGTTTTAACGGCCACGAAAGATCACGAATGAAAAGATAGTTATCCTTAAATTTTATTTTTTAAAAACATGTTTTTATTTATCTTGCAGAATCTAAAGAAGACTGTTCAAGATATATCAGATTTTCTTGATCTTGATTCTTCTCCAGAACTGATCGAAGAAATAGCCAGGAAGTGCAATTTTGACAGCATGTCTACACATAAAAATTCAAATATACCCGAGGCCATGCCAAAAATAACAAGGAAAGAAAATTCGCATATTTTTTACAGAAAAGGTTTGTTTTTTCCCTCTCAGCTGATGTTAAAATAAGCAAATTATCTTTTTTATCACTATTCGATTTTTTAAAGGCTTTTTTGCATGAAGATATTTTTCCCTATAGATAGTTTTCGATAGGCCTGAATTTAGCAAGAGTTACTTCCCGTTGGCCGCCATATTAGAGGTCAACTCGGGGATTTTTCCTCTTATTTTACAAAGTTTTAGCGAATGTAGGAAAAATATTTGGTGGAATTTCTTTATTAAAAAACTTTTTTAATAAATGAGGCTTACAAAAGTTTATATGCTTCAGATAATAATAATGATTCCTTATTGAAAATAGCAAATATAAAAATTTAAAATTGGTGAGCAATGAAGGAATGTAGGCATTTGGACCTCCAATAGGGTGGCTAGAGGGAAATTACTCTTGCTAAATTTTGGTCAGTCGAAAACTATCTATAAGAACTGAGGAAATGAAGTAAAATATGTTAGAATATTCATTTTTAGAATGCTCGTGTTTGTCTAAAAGACAGGGTAAGCTGGAATTTGAAACGAACAATAACACCTTCTAGTTAGAGAAAAAATTACAAGAGTTTGGAAATCACTTGTTCAAAAAACTATTAATATATATTTATTTTTGTACAAATTACCATCCATAGCTCCTATGCTATATTTTATGATGTTCTTTTAATTCTTTCATAGGTGGGGTGGGAGACTGGAAAAACCACTTCACTGTGGCTGAAAACGAGGCTTTTGATTAGACATTTGGACCTGAAATAGCAGAACTTGGATTGAATGTGGTATATGAACTCTGACAAGCTATACAAAATCTGATTCTGTGACATATACAGAATTTGCTCATAAAATCTATATTCTTTGATAAAACGGTAAAGAAAGTGTATATATTCGTATCAATAAAAATTGTCTTCAGAACGAGGCTTTTATCGGTATGTTTCCTCGCGGTCATCTCTGTTGTTATCCAGGCTGTGCTTTGGCCCCGAGGAAATGTCCGATATGCCGACAGTATGTCGGAACAGTGCGAACATAAAAAACCTAAATACATCATTAACTATTTTAAATTTAGAGAGATATCTTTTATACTTAGAGAGAAATCTCTTTTTATAAGAGAGATTTCTTTTTTGAGAGATGTCTCTTTCGTGAAAAGAGATATTTCTTTCGTGAACAGATATCTCTGAACGTTAAAGAGATATCTCTTTGACCTTAAGAGATATCTCTTTTACTATTGGAGATAGCTTTACAGGTTAAAGAGATACCTCTAACACTAACAGAGATATGTTAAGAGATATTTTTCAAAATGAAAGGGATATTTTTCAAAAGTGTCTAAAAGAGATACTCTCTAGCAAAAAGAGATATCTCTTTATTGCAAAGAGATATCTTTTTTCTATAGTTTTATTTGAATTCCATTTGAAATGCCTTATCCCTTTACCGGAAGTAAGCTTTTTATTCACGGAAGTACATTAAGGTATTTCTAGATTTCGAAATATTCATGATATTCTACATTCTAGCTTTACTAAACATGACAAGTAATTCAGTGTTGTCTAGATTCAAATTATTAATAGTTTATTATATCATAAGCTGAGAAAATTCGGTGGATTGCATTTGAGAATTAATCTTTTAGCATTTTTATCAACGAAGTTGCCATTATTAACTGTTGTTTCAAACAAGTGATTTATAGCATTTTCGTCTACAGAGTACATATATTATTCTGGGTATTGCATGCTCAGTCTTTTTTCTTATAACAGCAAAATTGTTACAGAGATTTTACTTCCTCTTTCACTTTCGTTTTAAAGGAGAGAATTAATCATTTTATTATATGGATGACTTGAAAAAAGATATCTCTTTCATTTAAAGAGATATCTCTTAATTAAGCTTAGAAAGATATCTTTTTTGACAATTTTAAGAGAAATGTCTCTATTTAAGATAGATATCTCTTTTAACCTTGTGAAATAGATATCTCTCTAACTTTTAAAGATATCTATCTCGCTTAAAGAGATATCCTTCTCGCTAATAAAGATATCTCTCTAAGTAAAATAGATATCTCTCTTACAAAAAAAGATATCTCTTTTGTTTAAAGAGAATTCTCTAAGGTATAAAGATATCTCTATTAGTCAAAAAGATATGTCTATAAGCTAAAGATATATCTCTCTTTGCTAGAAAGATATCTCTGCTATTGGAAATTTTTCTAATTTCACGAATAGATAGTAAAAGGGCTTGCCAAAGGTACTCTCATTTATTTAATGAAAGAAGCAAAATTCCATTCTACTCCAAAACATTTTATTCTCTGTTTTTTCTGTCTCGGTCGAAATATTTTGAAGTTCAAAATATTGCAGGATCTACATTTGTTATATATTCAATGCAATTTTGAAGAATCCTTTTTCAAATACAATATTATCTGATTTTAAATGTGCCTTTCTCTAGACAAATTATACTCACCGAATCTATATACTAGTAAAATATAAGATTATGTGAGGAGGGTTTGAGGAAAATAATCAAAATATTGTACAGCTCAGCGCACTTTTTAAACTCACATGGTTTTTCGCACAAATTAGAGTCACATTTTCTTGCAATTAAGCTTAAAATTATCGAGTTTCAGTATGAGACATAACCCTTATAGTATTATATTGTTTCATGTTACAAGTGAACATTCTCTAAAATCATTATCTTAGTTTTAAAAGTCAGTGTTCTAAAAAGGAAATTTGTTTATGAATTGTATGATGTTAAATGTAGGTTTTTACAAATTGATTAATGGATCTTTCTTTGATACTATTTTGTTAAAATGTTCTTTACTTCTTAAAGATGAGTATTTTTCAAAGTACTTTGCACATTTTCCATACTTGTCTTAGTTTTGTCGAAATTTAGCGCCGAAAAATTGCATTAATCTTTGTAAATCTTCTTCTCTGCTCCTGGGTATTAAATAAACCAACTAAGTACATTTCTTGGTAAGGAATAGTATTTACATTTCGCTACCAGAAATTGTAAGACCAGATCTTAGCCGCGACCAGGCTTATTCATTACAAATACCCATTTGGTAATTAATAAATATTTTATCCTATCTTACGAACTCGTAACGGCGAAAACGTTACAATATCATGGGTCTTCATCATCTTTTAAAAATTAAATATCATATGATATCTTATGAAAATCCATGAAAATATATCATTTTCAGTTTTGGGGTATGAATTTTCAGAAATTTACAATTTCTTTTTGAAAGCTTAAAGAAAACTTTAGGGTCGGTTGCAAAAAAGGGGTGGGTCGGGTAGCGGGAAACGAGACTATTTTTGGCCTTATCTTGGGACGTGCTTCTTTTGCCTTTTCAGCATTGATTTTCGATTGTCACTAATACAAAAATTCCCAGACAAAAATCTGCTCACTATTACTGAGCACAAGTATCCTTTCACAAAACATTCCCTCCGAAATAGAATCCTTTGTCTGATGAATTCGAAGCGTAACCGCCTTTCAAGTCGATTAACACCTTGCGTAAATTTTGTCAATACCTCTACGAACGGCAAGCACAATAATCTATTTTCAATGGTCTCTCTCAAATGTATATATAAGTAATAGATAACAAGTTTAAAAACTGCATTGAGAATTGAAGTGGTTCGACTTCGGCCTTTACAGGATTTTATCACTTGACCGACCCTTTTATATATATACAGAAAAAGTTAAAATCTGAACAAGATTGATGGATCCAAAGCTCAAGAAATATACCATTTCGAAATAACTACCAGGTTTTTATTAAAACCATAAAAAAGTTTTCAGGTACGCACTGGACGTACGAGATATGTCACATGTTGAAGAATGGAAATTCGGAATATATGGACGGCATGGTTCCTATCTTTGAATACAGCCCAAGGGAGGAACTAGAAGCCGCACAGAGTACGAACGGAATCTACACTTCACATATGTATCCACGACACTGGCCAAAACATTTGTTAGAGAAACGGTGCAAGATCATCCACATATATCGGAATCCAAAAGATGTTGCAGTGTCATATTTTAACTTCAGCAAAAAAATAGCATTTTACAATACAGAAGATATGTGTTTTCCAGAATTTTTGAGACATTTCGTCAGTGGAGAAGGTATCAATCTGAGATTTTTTAAGTTGAATCGTAGATTTTTAAAAACTACGCAAAAAATAAACAAAAATTCTTACAATATTCTTTGGTAATTCATAAAACCTATTTTTCTTTACCGTAAAAATTGCTACAGTTCAAAGAATACAGAATGTTATACCCCATTTTTTAGTTCCATGTGGAGGTTGGATCAACTGGCAAAAGGAATGGAAATCGTTTAAGAAAGAAAATCCTGATTATCCACTTTTGGAGATATCGTACGAAGACATGAAAAGGGTATATATGTTTTTTTTTTTACGCATAAAACATCATTTGAAGATAAACGAAAACCATATCAATACGTATACGTATCACAAAAACAATTCATTTTTGTGTGTAAGATAGATAATGTAATACTCTCCTTCCTAAAATTCATTCTTAACATACTTAAAAAATCCTAGCAATTCTTAGTTTCTAGCATAAAGAGCTAAAATATTATGCATTAAGTACTCAAATGCTAAATCTAAAATTAAAATGTTCTTATGAATGCCACCAGTCAAACCAGAAAAAAAACAACGTTTGCGACATTGATTTCTGTTTTAACGGCCACGAAAGATCACGAATGAAAAGATAGTTATCCTTAAATTTTATTTTTTAAAAACATGTTTTTATTTATCTTGCAGAATCTAAAGAAGACTGTTCAAGATATATCAGATTTTCTTGATCTTGATTCTTCTCCAGAACTGATCGAAGAAATAGCCAGGAAGTGCAATTTTGACAGCATGTCTACACATAAAAATTCAAATATACCCGAGGCCATGCCAAAAATAACAAGGAAAGAAAATTCGCATATTTTTTACAGAAAAGGTTTGTTTTTTCCCTCTCAGCTGATGTTAAAATAAGCAAATTATCTTTTTTATCACTATTCGATTTTTTAAAGGCTTTTTTGCATGAAGATATTTTTCCCTATAGATAGTTTTCGATAGGCCTGAATTTAGCAAGAGTTACTTCCCGTTGGCCGCCATATTAGAGGTCAACTCGGGGATTTTTCCTCTTATTTTACAAAGTTTTAGCGAATGTAGGAAAAATATTTGGTGGAATTTCTTTATTAAAAAACTTTTTTAATAAATGAGGCTTACAAAAGTTTATATGCTTCAGATAATAATAATGATTCCTTATTGAAAATAGCAAATATAAAAATTTAAAATTGGTGAGCAATGAAGGAATGTAGGCATTTGGACCTCCAATAGGGTGGCTAGAGGGAAATTACTCTTGCTAAATTTTGGTCAGTCGAAAACTATCTATAAGAACTGAGGAAATGAAGTAAAATATGTTAGAATATTCATTTTTAGAATGCTCGTGTTTGTCTAAAAGACAGGGTAAGCTGGAATTTTGAAACGAACAAGAACACCTTCTAGTTAGAGAAAAAAAATAACAAGAGTTTGGAAATCACTTGTTCAAAAAACTATTAATGTATATTTATTTTTGTACAAATTACCATCCATAGTTCCTATGCTATAATTTATGATGTTCTGTTAATTCTTTCATAGGTGGGATAGGAGACTGGAAAAACCACTTCACTGTGGCTGAAAACAAAGCTTTTGATCAGACATTTGAACCTGAAATAGCAGAACTTGGATTGAATGTGAAATATGAACTCTGACAAGCTATACAAAATCTGATTCTGTGACATATACAAAATCTGCTCATAACATCTATATTCTTTGATAAAACGGTAAAGAAAGTGTATATATTCGTATCAATAAAAATTGTCTTCAGAACGAGGCTTTTATCGGTATGTTTCCTCGCGGTCATCTCTGTTGTTATCATGACTGTGCTTTGGCCCCGAGGAAATGTCCGATATGCCGACAGTATGTCGGAACAGTGCGAACATAAAAAACCTAAATACATCATTAACTATTTAATTGGATGAGCTGGGTACCTCGTAGTAAAGCATGAGCAGATATTAGACATTCCATACATGTACTTTGTTCACAGTAGTGATCAATTATGATAAAATTATTGTTCACTCCATTTTAAGACAATATAAATTGTGGTGAGTTTTTTCCCCTGCTTTATCACTGCATTTGTATAATTTTATAAACTTTAAATGTCATTGTAAATAGAAAGTTAAAATTGTTATTGATACCTAAATCAATTTTGCAATGAAGTTGAATAGGCATTGCAACTTTGATGAGAGGTACCAATGCCAAGCCCTTTTGCTATTTATTCGGAAAATAAGATTAATTTTAAAATTACAGAGATATCTCTCGTTTAAGAAATATTAAAAATAGAGATATCTCCCATCTTAAAGAGATATCTCTCATTTTAAGAGATATCTCTATGAAAAAGAGATATCTCTTAAATTTAGAGAGATATCTATTATACTTAGAGAGAAATCTCTTTTTATAAGAGAGATTTCTTTTTTGAGAGATGTCTCTTTCGTGAAAAGAGATATTTCTTTCGTGAACAGATATCTCTGAACGTTAAAGAGATATCTCTTTGACCTTAAGAGATATCTCTTTTACTATTGGAGATAGCTTTACAGGTTAAAGAGATACCTCTAACACTAACAGAGATATGTTAAGAGATATTTTTCAAAATGAAAGGGATATTTTTCAAAAGTGTCTAAAAGAGATACTCTCTAGCAAAAAGAGATATCTCTTTATTGCAAAGAGATATCTTTTTTCTATAGTTTTATTTGAATTCCATTTGAAATGCCTTATCCCTTTACCGGAAGTAAGCTTTTTATTCACGGAAGTACATTAAGGTATTTCTAGATTTCGAAATATTCATGATATTCTACATTCTAGCTTTACTAAACATGACAAGTAATTCAGTGTTGTCTAGATTCAAATTATTAATAGTTTATTATATCATAAGCTGAGAAAATTCGGTGGATTGCATTTGAGAATTAATCTTTTAGCATTTTTATCAACGAAGTTGCCATTATTAACTGTTGTTTCAAACAAGTGATTTATAGCATTTTCGTCTACAGAGTACATATATTATTCTGGGTATTGCATGCTCAGTCTTTTTTCTTATAACAGCAAAATTGTTACAGAGATTTTACTTCCTCTTTCACTTTCGTTTTAAAGGAGAGAATTAATCATTTTATTATATGGATGACTTGAAAAAAGATATCTCTTTCATTTAAAGAGATATCTCTTAATTAAGCTTAGAAAGATATCTTTTTTGACAATTTTAAGAGAAATGTCTCTATTTAAGATAGATATCTCTTTTAACCTTGTGAAATAGATATCTCTCTAACTTTTAAAGATATCTATCTCGCTTAAAGAGATATCCTTCTCGCTAATAAAGATATCTCTCTAAGTAAAATAGATATCTCTCTTACAAAAAAAGATATCTCTTTTGTTTAAAGAGAATTCTCTAAGGTATAAAGATATCTCTATTAGTCAAAAAGATATGTCTATAAGCTAAAGATATATCTCTCTTTGCTAGAAAGATATCTCTGCTATTGGAAATTTTTCTAATTTCACGAATAGATAGTAAAAGGGCTTGCCAAAGGTACTCTCATTTATTTAATGAAAGAAGCAAAATTCCATTCTACTCCAAAACATTTAATTTCATGCGAATGTCCTCATACAATATTTATGCGAAATTCATGCGATTTTCATGTGACTAAAATTTTGCATGATATTCATGCGAATTCCAAATTATCAGTTTTTCAGGTAAAAATCGTGCGAAATTCGCATGAATATCATGCGATATTCATATACAAGAGAAAAAAGCAATGAACAAAGAAATTGAACAAATCTATATTTATTTAGGTTTTTCTGCCACATTGAGTGATAAAAATTGCAAGTCTCTGATATCATATTGCTAGGATGGTCCTTAAGGTAATCCATTGACTTTAATGGTAGCTGTGTTTACAGGCAGTTTTTCAGTACGTCTTTTTCAGTCCTGTGTTAATGTCACAATGTTAGGGGCACTACTGATTACTGCTGAATATTACTGATTAATTGGAATGCAATTTTGTTCCCTATCCTGTGTATGGATATTCAGTAACCAAGCTAAGCAACTGCTAAGTGTATTGTTATGATGATCAATGGTGCCTCTTTCAAATTTTGTGTGCCATATAGCATCTGGCTTAAAACATGAATCAAATTCAATCACTGGAAAGTTGTTGCATAATGCTCAGGTGACCTATAAGGCCCGTGGGCCTCTTGTATTTTATGTTATCTTGATAAATAGGGAAATATTGACTTTGGAAATGCAGTTGTAAAATTCATGACTGTATTTCATTTACCGGTATCCAGTAGTCATTACAATTATTTTCTCTTGCAGATGAAACAATCTCCAGACAGATGGGCCTCTTGTTTTGTCATGTTATTTTCAATACGTTTTCTAGCTTGTACAACATTTTCTATAACCCAACCTAGATTATCTAGGAGTACAATATAGCTAGAATAAGCTGTGTTTCAGAAAATGTCTGTAGGATGTTTATCGATTTTTTAATAGAGCAATCCCCCCTTTGTTTCAAGAATCTTGCAACATATTATTTCATCATAGCAGTGGCGGATCCAGGATTATTGAAAAGGAGAGACGCAACCAGTTTAGATCTGAGGTGGGGACTTAATGGTCGAAGCACCTTGATTTTCTTATTTTTATTTGTTTTGTTTTAACAATACCTGATGTTAAAAATTAATGAAATATCCCTGGTCAAAACTTTTATACTCATTGGTCACAAAAATGAGACCTGACCTCGATCTCCACCCCACCCACTAAATCGCCAGTGCACAGTTTCTTATAGTTATGAAAGCAATTTCACTAAAGCATAAATAAGAACACGAGTCTTGCTTTTTATCAGTTTGTATAAATTAGTGAACTTATAATGTATTCCGCCATATATTACGATACTCCCGTCCAAAAGTGTTCAACTATCATACAGTTTACAGTGCAAAGCAAGAAAATCATGTTAACATTGGAACAGAGGTTTTCATGATTTTTCCAGTATGTTTGATTTGCATCTCCTGTGATGTAGGTAAATTAGAACAATAGAACATTCGTATATCTCTTTACTGCTGTATTATAATTTACAATTACCTAAATGCAGCTTTGTTCATTATATTTCTTATAATGATGAACAATGCTACATATACAACCTCATAAAAATCAAAACCTTATTACAACATGTATGTTTATTTTAAGACTGTAAAGCTATTATATTGACACAAAATGAAATAAGTTTTTTTTATAAATTTTTTCCGCATCAAAATAGATATTTGTTTGTTCTTGCATATTTCTTCAAATAGGAAAATCATATTTTTGAACTAATATTGGTTTAAAACAGAGCTAACATGTCCATTCAAAACAATTTTTGATTTTAAACATCTTTTGCTTAATAAACGTCATCCTTAAGAGAATTCTTTGATTCAAAGTTTTAAATGATTTATCAAATGTATTACATTTTATAAAATGCAAAGAAAAATATCATTGACTTTTCACTGTAAATGACAAATGCACTATGCTTAAAAAAAGATTTCAGGTGAGTACATGTATATTGCTATTTGTGTATTGTTCAACCAAAAATTCTTCTTACAGTATGTTTCTTGAAATAAATACAACTCAATGATATCGAAGGCATACATGTTAAGTACTACCAGACAATTGTCATAATTTATGCTAGTCACACACTAAAAATTTATATACATATTCTAATTACAGAACAATATAGATGAACAAAATAGTGCATGGATATCATAGATATGAAGAAACACGAGAAATTTATCATTTAAGGTTTACAATGTAAAATGCAGGAATATTGAACAATTTTGCCCATTTATCCCGATCAAGTTCTCAGTAAATAATATCAAACAATCGTACCACATCATTTTTATCATCAGTTAAATAACCTTCATTAATCACCATGGCAATCTTGGACCGGTCTCTATTGACAGAGAGGACGCTTACATGTTTTGGACTCAAAAGTGACCTAAAAGTATGATCCCTAAAATCTAGAAAACTTAATCCAGAGGAAGATGTTACAAGAATTCCGGATTTTAAAAGTGCCATCCCTTCTAATAATGGATCTTGAATTTTAATTTTCCATTTTGTTTTGCCGTCGCTGAAGGCATAGGTACACTTGATTTGGTCATTGCCAAAATTCAAAACTCTGTAAAAAAGATCCTGAGTTGCTGGATCTACGGCCAGAAAGCGTTCGGCGGCCACGCTTAATTTTCTAATTTCAGAATATTGGTCATTATAAATACGAATGCTTTCAGAGCCATTACTTTCTTGCCATATGACAAAAAGGTACTCATCAGTTGCAGTTAAACCAAAACATTTTGAGTTTGGATTTGTAACCACCTTGTTTAGAACAGGGGAAAGGTTATGTGACTTAAAAAAGCTAACTCTGTGCTCATCTGGTGATGCAACAGCAATTTCGCCTGTTGGGGCTTGTGTGACGTCACAGGGTTCAGAATCAAATTTTCTTTGCCAAAGCAGAATTTTCTTGTCATCATAAATCTTCAGCATAAGGTTTGCCTTATCAGTAATTACAATATTCCCGTTCGCTAGAAAAGTAATCCCTGATATCTTAACGTGTTCGGGTTCATCCATGCGTCTAGGACAGATGTCTAACAGAAATTTTAGCTTTTTTGGAGGTTTGCTTGAAGCTTTTTGAAAATTTTGTAAGACGGCTGGTCCCTCACTTTGCTTTACATTACTCTGTTGAAAGGGGTGATCATTAGTCTCACGACCCTTAGACAGATCTTTGTGAGGTCCACTGAATTGTTGACCATGGGAAGATGTGTTATCAGAGCCCAAACCCTGTTGCGAAGGGGGCATAGGAGGGTACACCCCACCATAATTAAGAGGAGAGGGCTTGTCTTGTCCTTGAACTGCCTCCTCGTAGGACGGAGGACTACCTGGATCAGACTGAAATGGGGCTGTCGGCTGCTTAGGCAAACTTTGTTCAAAGCCCTTCATTGATATCAGCTCCTTCTCTGAAACCTGATCACTACAATCTGCCATCTATAAATCAGAGAGTTCTAAATATAGATAACTGATGGAAGTGTTAATGTTTGAATATATAATGAAAGTACTGAAACATCCCTTTGTAGAGTCCTTAGGCCAGGTGGCACTTTTTCTCATATGATTATTCAATTATAATTATCTTATTAACTCATGAACATTTAAACACAAAATACAGAAAAAATAATTCAAATTCAAATATCAAAGTATTTGTTCTCTGTTTAAAGCAAGTTTTTAAAGTTATTACAATTTTTTTAGGCATATTCAAGGGTTACAAAATGAATGAAAATTCTTAGTATAGGATATTCAATATCTACAATCATATCAATTTCCGTCGCAGAGTTGTCGTTCGTTCCTCTCTTTATAGAGATCTGTATGTATAATCTAGGTCACCTATACTGTTGCTGCAGTGTTAGTCTTATATGAAACGTCTTTTGAGTGGGGGAAGGGGAGTTGTGTGACCTAGGCTACTGTAGGCATAAAAAGAAAGATAAAAATCACAATGGTAGCTTAAATAAACATCGATTGAGTTTTACACACGAGGTTAAAGCTGAACAGGCACTGTCACACAGATATATATGAATTAACCCTTCGCTTTCGTTACATCCGATTGCACACTTAAAGCTCGTGACCGACATGCTGTATTCCATTGGTCTTAGATTTGGTGCATTTATTCCTTGCTTGATATGCATTTTCTGTTTGCAAACAATTTATTGATATATATTACACATGTCTCGGAGAAAAGTGCGTAAAATGTGATATTATCGTTTTACAAAAAACGTGACATTTTGCTTGATAGGGCGTGTAAAAATTTTGTATGCTGATTATCATTTTACTCATCGATTGGATGTTTGATTTCAATGGAATCAATAATACTTTGCGTATGAAACACAGAACCCAGCAATACCACTGACAATACTGATCAATCTCATTGAATAAACAGGTGTGAACGGACAAATCAAGTTTTACTTCCTATAATGATGATATTGATAGCTACACAGTACAACAGTAGCAGAGTAATTTTCTAATTCCATTCTTTAAATTTTCTTATACGTATTTAAAAACCCATCCGGTCAAACGCAAATCGCAACAAATATGATACATGCTCTTTTGAGGACAGAAAACGACTTTGACTGACCACGTGTTGCTGCTAACTACAAATGCCGTACTGGGAAACAATCATTCAATGTGATTGGCCAGTATTATCAAGGTATTGTCGTATTTCGAGTTTCATATGCAAATCAGTATTGATTTTATTGATCCAATCGAAGAGTAAAATGATAACTAGCACACAAAATTTTAGCACGCCCCATCAAGCAAACTGTCACGCTGTTTGTAAAATGATAATAATTTTATAGAGACCGAATAACACAGCAATGTAAGACGTACGTCTGTACTCTTCCGTCCTCAATACCTTAATTGCGAAATACACATCTACCTTAATTGAATTGTTAATTGAGGTGTGGCTTACATAGGGGTTCTAGGGTAAGGACGAGAAATTTAATATGGAGGACAATGCCTTTTATTAGTAGTGTTCAGCTTTAATAGGGGTTGAAAACTTACATAATAGATATGGAAATGTGAACAGCTTCATCAATATCTAGCTCCACTGACACAGAAATACTTTAATGGGCTATAAAAAGAATAAACTTACCTTGGGTAGTTCCTTTGAATCGTGTCCCTCAGTTACTTTTCGTATCAAACGAAAATATGTCAAAAAAATAAATTGTCTGAAAGACCGACAGCACTAAAAAGTTTCAGAAAATAGACATCTATGATGCGGATAAATGAGCATGTAATATGACGTGTAAGCTGCAAGTCTCGTCACGTGACTTGCGAGATTTTTCGATAATATTAACACTCGGGTACAACACACATAGAGTTGTGTGTTGGACTAACATATTAATGGTCTACACAAAGCTTACAAAGAAAAGTTTAGCAGTTGTAGAAAGCCGAGGGGTTACGATGGATGAATTGCGTGTCATTTAAAACTTTGGTGCGAGCGTCTACGATGTAATTTTCGATCAGGTAAACGGGTAAACAAGTAAGAGATTCTCACATATTCCTTATGTAGATTGGGGAAAAATTAAAGTGTCATATTGGAATTTTTTCGGTTGGTTGAACTTCTACAGCAATAGCGACTATGGATGAAAAAGTGTGGAAACCATTTCGTAAAGAATTTAACCCATACAAATAAAATTAATAAAATCAAATCAATCAAATAGGTTATGGATACATAAGAAACTGCATTTTTATGGCTCAATTTTTTTTCCCTTTACAGTTTTATCATGTTGGTATTTTAGCAAAAAAACCATAAAATGATCATACTAAATGATTGATATGATATGATATGCTCTAAATAAAAAAATATGCAAGCTCCATGTTCAATAATCATCGTAAACAGTGTATATGTAACATTAGAGCTCTTGTTCAGTACTCAGGCTACTTATATGTCTTAAAATTATTTATTTGTTATGACAATCATATTGTATTCACTGTTTGTATAATAAGGAGAGGGTCTTTTAATTTGATAAAAGTTGTATCCGATCATATGTATAATACTATGTGTTCAAATCAAGGAGGCAATATTAACATGTATCACAATCAATCATAGCTTGGCAAATAAGTAGACTACACTTCTAAATTACATATCTTAGTGCATAGATTTTCCGATTTTGTTGAACAGTGTTGCCATCGTTACTTAAAATAGGAATTTCGGTGAAATTCCTCTAAAACGCTAATGCTCTAATATTTTTTATACTGAACTGTATGACGTACAATACTGATATCATATGACATTAATCTTGACTTTCTCTCATTATTGAATCTTTAATGAATTTATAACAGTTTATGTGACCACTTTTCATCTTATAGTTTCATCGTGAGAAGCTTGGAAACAATGGCTATTTGAGACACTGCATTATAAATGAATGGTAAAGAATAAGTAAACGAGAGTGAAAGTAAAAGCTTCATTAAAGCTGCTGTAAAACCTGTTAAAAATCCCACAGAAATATTCACTGAAATATGTGACATTTACAGCAACCAATGCCTGTTTTATAGACAAATGAGCAGGTGGATTTCAACGTTAAAAAATCATATAACGGGCATCAAAAATGGGTACCGTCCTTGCCAACAAAAATTATAACAACTTATGTACTGTTTCCCAAATTTTAACAAATAATATTTGATGATGTATGATTGACTTTAAGACACATAGCAAATTTGATAGACATCATATCGGGAGTAGTTTACACTGTTTTGAAGAAACGTTGACAGTAAAAAAGCTTCGTACTCAAAGGTCACCCTATATTTTGAAAAATGAGTGAAAACGACAGCATGTACGAAAGTCTTAACAATAATTTTAAAATATCAGTAATTGTAGTTATCCGCGTTTGTTTTATATTCAAACAGATATTGGGACATGAATCTATTGCTTAAAACCGTCAAAACAAAATTTACCATAAGATGTACTTGATAAAAACGGCGAAGGTCTGACAAGAGCAAAGAATTGCAAGAGAACAAAGACAGATTTATATGCAATTTTCTTAAATATTAGTGGTATTGTTGTTCAAATTCGTATTCGGGGAGACAGTTTAATTTCTGGAGGAGTTTAAAAAGCAAAAAAAATCGAAAGGTTTATTAGAAGAAGGACCCAGAATCAGGAATCTACTTCATTGAATTTCTTCATGACAGCATCCAAACCCGCATGCCCTAAAGAGTAAAGGGGTTTTCGGGATAAACAGAAAGCTAATGATTTTTCACATTAACAATATTCGCCAGATCTTTGACCTTTTGACTTGTTTCTATTTCCATACTTGAAAAAACACATGTGAGAAGGAAGAAACAAGTCCAGGAAATCATTTGATCTGCCATTTTCCAGTATGCTAAGGGTCATACCCAAAAATGAGTTCTAAAAACAATCAGAAATTGGATTAAAAATGTGTTTTAATTAAAAGAGATTAATAAGTTAAATCATGAAGAATATAGTCTTCATGATTTAAAATCATTGAAAAGTGTCCTTTCCTTCTTTCTGAGCTCCGAGGACATTATTTATTGAACAGCCCTCGTACCTGTGGAGAAAAAGAAAAGTTCATATGACATTTGTATCAATTTTTTGGACTTCAATTTGATTTTTAAAAAGAGGTAAATTATTGACAAACAAGTTGACGAAATACGAATATCAGCAGTCTCGTTTAAAGTCATCATTTTGAAAGTTCTATGGTCGATACAATGACTTTGTCAGCAAATACAATTTATCATTGGATCAAATGCTGACTGACGTTTTTCATACTAATTGTTAGGAAATTATTAACAGACTGAATTATCGACAGAGGTTTCCGCTATTTCCCAGTCATGACAAGGATCACACAGCGGGTGTGACTGGTCGAAAGGGGATGCTTACTCCTCAGTGGCAGCTGATCCCACCTCTGATGTTTTAGAGGTCCGTGTTTGCTCTGCTCCTATTTTGAATAGCTGAAGGAGGTTCGATCCTGTGCTTTTGAGCAGATTTTGGTCTTGACAATTATTCCTAAAATTCCTCGTAATTTTTAAGTTCTAACATTAAATCTGGATTCTACAATGCAAATTGAACTATATGCAATGAAAATTCAGCTGTTTCATCCGATTCAAGTAGGGTTAAGCTGGGAACTATATTTCGTGGCAGAAGTTTTTTTTTTATAGAAGAAAATGATCATTTTTCCATAGTGAACTATATACACCACTGTTAATTTTAAATTTTTATTTTTCCATGTTGGGTGCGCACAAACCTGTTTTTGCAGTTAGATGTATTATGCTGGTTCTAAAATATCTATTACATTATTTCTTATGCATTCTTTTAACGAATCGTGACACATAGAGTAAATATTTTCTGATCAAAAGTCCAGGAAATAAATTGAGCCAATTTTAACATAAAATTGACATTTTTTTTTAGTAATATTTCAAAAACCGCATCATACACCCCCATTTTTGATGTTCTTTTATAAATATTAAATATAAATTTGACTATCTGCTTAAAAGCAGCAAAAATTTAAGACTTTAAAATAATTGTCTTGCTTATTAAATTTTCAATGCCAGAAAAATCACATTTTGTGAATCCAGAAAGGTCAAATAATTGATTATGCGAAGCAATTTGTAACTTTTTCTTCGTCATAATTTTAAAGTGTCTTATTTCAATAGACGTATGATTTATTTTGTTCCATGCTTTGTTTGTATAAAAATATCGGATTGAAAACATCGAAGATTTTTTTTGATCAAAACACAAAATTCAGTGCAAAAATAAAAATAAATGTACTATAGTGCCAAAAGAAGGATAATGACCCCCATTTTTGATTTTATTTTTAATTAAGCTATGTGTGTAGAAACTAAAAAAATACCTGACAAAAAAATTAAGACCATAGATATCAGGAGCCAACCTCGTTAATGGACTTTGAGCCTGAGTACTATTCGTTATTATACAATATATATTTCATGTATTAATACCTTTCTTTTTTCTATCTGGATTTTTTGCTGGTATAGATTTTTTTTCGATATTAAGTGAGCCATTTTAATCAAGTATATTTCAAAAAAATATTAAAATACGTATCTTTAGAATGAGCATGCCTGTTTCAAATACAGGACCATCTTGAATTTTTGAAACACAATTGATAAGGATATAGAAAGCAACTCTTTTTAAAAACACTAATGCATATATAGTAATATTTATACAAAATAACCTCTTTAGCTAGGGTTTTTCCTATTGACAAAGGCTTGCAGTAAGATAGAAAACAAAAGAAGGATTTGTAAAATTTAATTTTGAAAAAATCAAATAGTTTTGAAGTTTTCGTGCAACAAAAAGTGCTAATGGACGACATGAATTGAAAAATAAATTTGAAAGCAAAGAACATATGTCAAGTATGTTTGTAAACCTGTGGTGCAGTGTAAAATTAATGAAGAATATTATTATTTTTTATATTTAAATTTTTGAAAATATCAAACTTATAAAAGTGAAATAATGAGTGAAATACTCATGTGGATGTTTAATGTTTAATTCTTCCATAGGCGGAGTAGGAGACTGGAAGAATCACTTCACCGTGGCTGAAAACGAGGCTTCTGATCAGACATTTGAACCCAAACTAGCAGAACTAGGATTGAATGTGATATATGAACTCTAACAAGGTCTTAAGTTATATAAACCAGCGTCAAATAACTGACAATGAAGTCTAACGAGTTTATTTGTTTGTTATATTCTATAGCCGGAAGTGAACGTTCACAGGCATTAACGGAGCTGTTCAATCCATTTCATTAATTTGAATAAATATATTTTAAATCAGTATTCTACAAGTAGATATTCTTTTTTATATGAAAGTTCTCTCTAAATATGAGGTTCAAATATAACTAAAAATTGTTAATATGTGTTTCATTAATGAATATTCACAATACAAATCGCAATAAAAAGAACAAAATCTATTTTGGTTTTTAGGCGTTATAAATTCATTTTAAAAAGGCATCATTTCTAAACATTATGAAAATCAAACCATGTATTCTCGAGAAAAAAAACATACTGGATCCTTATGCATAATATATTGCTTGATATTTTTTAAATTGATTAATTTTACCTATTATATGATTACATTATATCAATTCTTAAAATCATCTATTTCTTAATTGTGTGTAGATATGGATAAAAGATAAAAATAAATAACTTTTTTTGAAATTTCATGTTTTCTGCATCATAATTTCTTATAATCTTTATTTTAAAAGACATTTCCATTCAATTTTCTTGCCGTGCAAAGTCTCGGGCATTTTTTAAACAAAGAGGTCTAATAAATAAGAAACCTTTCGGTTATACTAGAATTTCAAATTATAATCTTTTGTTCAGTAATAGTATTAAAGTAAAACCTAGAAATAATCTGCTGTATTAATTATTATTTTGCAATCTGATAACTGAAGTTACACAGTATAACTAGACATTACTCTATTTGTGTATTTTACTGTTAGTATACAAGAGTTTTCATAAAAAATCTTTAAAAAGGCAAACGAAAAAAATCAATTTCTCAGAGAGAAATTGATTTCTACTTTCATGAAGAAACTTTATAATTTTTGCGGTGATTTTCCAAGGAAAAAAATACGGTTATTGAAATGGTGAAAATGGCGGGCGAACAGGTGCAAAAAGGATTCCCCTCCTACATATTTATTTTATACTACAAGATAGAACATTTGTTACTTATTTATTCTTTTCTCTACGGCTTTTATTATCGCTGAGATTATATAAGTTAAAGTATCTTGTTGTTTTTATTTGAAAAAAAATATATTACGATTTAATGGTAGGTGTTATTTGGAAAAAAAAAGATTTTATGGTAGGTGAACATTTAGCGGAAAACGAATGCAGAAGTGTGTCAGCGCAGTTTTAATTTTACAGAATAAACATTACAAATGAAAAATCTTTATATCTTGTATAAAAAGATACTGTGAAATCAAAAAATTCCGTGGGGGTTTAATTTTGTTGTTTTCGAAGTATGAAGTGACCCACGAATTCATGTTCACCACAAAATGCGAAATGTTACCAACATCACAACTAAACAATGCTTCATCAACAAAATATAATCCCCACGAACCAAGTGTTTTTCCTCAAAGCACAAAAATTTGACCCCACGAAAATATGTTGCTTTATCCCTCGGATATAAAGTTTATTCCTAAAGCAGGCCCCTCAATACTATATAACCTGTCTTGCAAAAGTGTGTTATGTTATCTATCAAAAACAAAGATTACATCTGATTATATAACGTCCTGGTATTTGAAGTAGCATTTAAAACAAGCTGTAAGCTACATCTATACGCTAGGTCAGTATGCTTTTCAGTTTATAATTAACTTTAATTTTAAAATTTTCGATTTTATGCTTTAAAAATTTTAACTGTTTATATGAAACAATCGAATGGAAAGGGTTTATGTTTGCTTTGTATTTAATTGTCAAAATCTCTATATCATTCCAATGTTCTTTGAATCATTAGTAGTATACATATCATAGATAAGAAAACTTATAAGCATTCATTTAAACCTTTAACATTGAGGATTTTCAAATCTTTAAAGCCGGGTGATAAAAGTTCTGATTTTTGACTTAAACATCGAAGGCTAGACCAGTTGTCTCTTTTAATATCAAGATTCAAAATTTCAAAATTAGATTTTGGAGAATCATGAACCATCTAGATTCGATTGTTCAATTTGCTAATTAAGTTTTTAAAATCTATACTTATAACATCATACCAATAATTTAGGACCCTCTGTAAACTGAATTTATTTTGACTTTCGGAAAATAGATTAACGTAAAGGAGTACATATTTCATTTTAATGTGACCCTGTGCTCTATTAACAGGAGGGGGAGCTTGCGTATAGTTTTTCCCAAGAAAAAAGTTTTCAGAAAAAATGTAAAGATCGAACATTGATCAAATTAAGAAATAAAAAACAACATCAATATAAATCAGTGAAAAGGGCATAAACTAGGAACCCCAGAAATCTCAGAAGTGGAATTGTGAGCCTAAAATGAGAAAGCATCCTTTCTTGACCAGTCCGGCCCTATGTACTGATCATGTTGATCTTACATTCCTCAATCTAGAAATAAATGAGAATGGATGAGAAGAAACTGAGCAGCCAAAATACAATATGATCGGTTATATTTGCTTACACGGGCATTATAATGACCATAGAGTTTACTGTAAACGAGGTTGTTGAAATTCCTGTTACATCAACTTATCTTTGAGTAGCCACCTTAAAGCTGAAAACGATTCGTAAAAGCGTTTTGTCCGCCATATTTATTTGGTCTCTCGCTTAATCTTAGAGACCCTATATAAAGCCACTCACTTAGTGACTGTTCAGTGTAATCAATTGTCACTGTTGTAGATTGATGTGTGCTATACAGCACTATATAGCGACAAAAAATAAATAAATGTGTACCGTACTTCTTTTAATGCTGATTATAATCAAAAGTAAAATACCAAAGAAACTTGCAACAGTCAGGGATGGGGTCGATTACTTTCAAAAGTAATCGATTAAATTACAATTACTTTGGATTTTAAAAGTAATCGATTACAAGCTGATTACAGGCATTTTGTAAAGTAATCAATTACATCTGATTACTTTCCCTTCATGTAATCATTAATCATTACTTATGATTACTTTAGATTACCTTAAGTTCTATTTTTTTGTTTAATATTCAAGGACAACGGCATGTTTTTATTCATCTTTCTTTAAATATCATTAATATTTTTAAGGTAGAATTCAGACAAAGTTTGGTTGTATATGTCTTTATATAGATACATGAGATTTATCTTATATCACCTGATTTCTATCTTTAATACAAGTAAATATCTTGTTACTGTTGAGAGAAATAGAAAAAAGAATTTATCATAGTTTTTATATAATACAAACTGGACATAGTTATAGGTAGGGATAAAGGGATTCGATAGGGAACTGTTACAGAAGTAATTGACCTTCTCGACGAGTGATAGACTTTTCAATTAAACTGCCAATTATTAGATGTTTTTACAAGAATTAACACATTGACTGGACAAACATGGATAGTTCAATAATTACTATTACCCAAAATGACCGGTGTCTTCTAGCTATTCCCACTTTTTAAAAATCTCAATTCCACCTATTCCCACTTGCAAATACAATGTAACAATAGATGTTTTGATAAGTTAATTTGTTTTTACAGTAATTAGAATAATTACATTAATTTACCTGTATTTTACCAGTATTTTGTACATTTTAAGACAGAAAATAAATATATCTATCTAAAAAAAAAATGTATTTTATTTGAAAAAAATGCATATAAATATTTATTTAATTTGAAAAAAAAAAATAAATATATGGGAAAAAAAATCATATAAATAACTGGAGTTAAATATAAAATAAATAGTTTAACAGGAAAAATATACATAAAAATATACTGAAATTCATTGAAATATATACATATGTATGTGTAAATTTATTATGAATTTTTCTTTATTTTTTTTTTTTAAATAGTTATTTACATCCAGATTTCAATTTAAAGATCAATAAAAGTCTTATGTAAAATTCATTGGTTTACCATACACCAGTCTTATGCAAATAATTTATCTGCTATTTTTATTTGAAAAAGTCTAATTTCTCATTGAAATAGAAATAAAAAGTCAGATTTTTTAATTTAAAGTAGCAAATTTACCTGTCCTCTATTCCTCTATTCCAACAGTGGTTTAATATTTACTGTTTTCACAGTCATGACATGTTTATTCGGCTAATTATTTGTTTACACAAAAATTCCATAAGCCACCTACTCCCACATGAAATTTTACCTTTTTCAACCTGATTTTCAAAAAGTGGGAATAGGTAGAATGAACCAAATGACCAAACTTTAGTATATCTGTGTCTTATGACTAATTAATTCACATTATCTTTTCATGTACACTGTAAATCAAACAAAGTGAATTTTAGAATATGTCTCAATAAAGGAATATTTGCTATTTAAAAAATACAAGTTTTTTCAAAGATTTACAGGGAAAACAAATTGTTGCATTACACACATGTTCATTAAATTTGAAACAAAATAAATCAAACTTTAAAATGATCCTGTAGTAATTTTTTATCAGTATATGCATATATCTTGTCAAAAAGCGAATTGCTAAGCTGCTAAAGTATTTTGAAATGAATACCGAATATAGCAAGGAACTGATAGAATTTACTCATTGCCAGGACAATGGACCTGATTATAAGCATTTCTGGAGACATTAGAAGAAGATTATTAAATATAGCTTATAATTCTATAACTTTTTTCAACAAACAACATACACTGAAAAATATTAACTGAAAATCATCAAAAATCATGATTTTATGAACTTTGTTTTCAAAATTGTAATCATAAAGTAATCAAAAAGTAATCATGATTACAGGACTTTTTTCACAGTAATCGATTAAATTACGATTATTTGTAATCAGAAAAATGGGTGATTACTGATTACTCATGATTACTTGGCAAACTGTAATCGATTACAGCTGAGTACAATTACTGATTACGATTACCCCATCCCTGGCAACAGTAACACAAATCAGTGATATATACAAACAAACACAGATACACGTAACTGCAAGATGTAAACAAAGGATTGCAAGATAACCAGCACGAAAACGGGCCGCCTTTCCACGCCGATACCCATGACAATTAAAGCAATAAGATGTAAGAAATGTAAAGAAAATACCCCGGTGCTGATATCTTAGATAGTATTAACAAAAATGACATATGCCTATTAACAAGTCGTGTTCAGTCTTAGGTTTAAAAATTGATCGAATTATGAGCACACTCTTGAGTATCGAATTCGTTGAAGGACATGAGCACCATAAGCAGGTGATAGCGGAGTATTACTACATAAAGAAATGTGGCGGTGGAAAAGCTCATGTGATATTGTTTTTTATACTATTTAGTTTTAGTTGTTCCTTATCGTCTACCGTCAGTAGAACATCCAAATGCCGAAAAAAATGTGTCAGAATCTGTGATGTTTCTCATTTCACGGTCACTGAGATATATCCAGTCGAAACTTGAAAAGAAATTACATTTGTTAATTGATAAATCACAAAATTATGCTAAAGAAAAAATCTCGTTTACTTACGAAGGTGTTGCTTATACCTTTTATAGGTATGTTTTATAAACATAATAATACACTGTATAATATTATTCTTATGTTTTTGATTTAGAAATGAAAACTTCCTTGGGGCCAAAGCGGATGTTGATGTTCCTAAATACCTTGCTGAATTAAATGAGCTCACATTTAAAGATGAAGAAATGTGTATTGTTTCATACCCTAAGTCAGGTTCGTTGAATTTTTAAAGATCAGATATTTGTCCAATTTCATAAAAAATATAAAGTATATTTTTAGAATAGAAGATTCTTTTATACTTTAGGTTTTACATAAAATATACAGTTATATTATGAATAAACGGAGATATTAAAATAAACGTGCTTAATTTACATTGAATCCAGGTACACACTGGACGTATGTTACATGCTAAAGAATGGACATTTTGAATATATGGACAGATTGGTGCCTTGTTTTGATTACAATCCAAGGGAGGAAATAGATATCGCTCAGAGAACGAACGGTGTCCATACCTCCCATATGTATCCACGACACCTGCCGAAGCATTTGTTGGAGAAACGTTGCAAGATCATCCATGTATACCGTAATCCAAAAGACGTTGCAGTTTCATACTTTAACTTCACCAAAAAGTTACGATATTACAACACAGTGGATATGTCCTTTTCCGATTTTTTGAGACATTTTGTCAGTAGAAGGTATCAAATTGACATTTTTCAAGTTGAACTGTATTTTAACTTTAAACGATTTATCAAAACGTTAAGAAAAAAAACTTTTTGATTCATTTCTTTTTTTAATTATTCGTTCATGAGAACTGCTTTTATTTAGCATTTTAGAATAGTTTCGGTAGAAAGAATGAAGAGTAAAACCCTTTATTTATAGTTCCTTGTGGGGGTTGGATCGACTGGATAAAAGAATGGAAGACATTCCGGAAGGAAAACCCTGATTATCCACTTTTGGAAATATCGTACGAAGACATGAAGAGGGTGCATTGATAATTAGTTTTTTGTGAATTACACAGTTTACAGATAAAAGAAAAATGTAGCGATAAAAATAATTAATTTTCTTATTTTTGTGTGTGAGATACACTATTGTTTTAATTCATTTTTAGTTATCTTGCAGAACCTTGAGCAAACTGTTCAAGCGATATCAGATTTTCTCAATCTTAATTCTTCTCCAGGACTGATAAAAGAAATTGCCAGGAAATGTGATTTTGATATCATGTCCATTCATAAGCATTCAACTATACCCAAGGGAATTTCCAGAATAACAATGAAGGAAAACTCGCATATTTTTTACAGAAAAGGTTTAATGTTTTTCTACTGTATTGTATCCTTAACTGGGAGTATTTCCAAACGATTTCATAGCATTTTTTTCACATGAAGCTTCTCCTCTAACTGGATGAACCATTCCAATTATATGTAGTGAACAAAAAATGTTAAAATATACGTTCTTTAAAATGTTTATGATTGTCGTCAATACAAGACAAACTTGTTCACGATTTTTAAAGCAAAAAAATGCACACTTTTGCAAAAATTATAGCGTGTAGAAAACAGTTGTTTGAAAAAAAGCATCGAAAACAAAAAGAAAGTAGAGAGCAGCGGTAAAGAATTGACCACATGAATATCATCTGTAGTTGCTGTATTTAAAAGTACATGTGTATAAGATATGAAGCTTAAAGAAGTGAAGTAATACTAGTAAATAAAATATACATTGACGTTTAATTCTACCATAGGTGGAGTAGGAGACTGGAAGAACCACTTCTCCTTGGCTGAAAACGAGGCTTTTGTTCAGACATTTGAACCCAAACTAGCAGAACTAGGATTGAATGTGACATATGAACTCTAACAGACTGTTCACTGTTTAAACCAGGGTCACGTGATTCAAAATATCTTAAATTTTAGAATTTGTTTGTTTCTAACACTCTATATAACCAATGTTTGAGATGAAAATATTCATCTGAATTTTGATTTAAAAAACCGTTTAATATAATAAATGCAGTTATATTATAGATTTAAAAAAATACTTCGAAAAAACATATTTTGGTCTCTGTCTTTTTTTTTTCTACAAAAATGGTTCTTTCTAAACGGAATGAAAATCACAATAAATCAGTTTTTGACTGTTTTAATTTACCTTATCTTATCTATATTATGTCTAGCTAGTCTATGATTACAATACATCTGTTTTTATTTTCAACTATTTTGTGTCTGTGTTGAAATATACAATTAAATACTTCCATTATGCTTTGCTTTCGGCATTATAATTTTATCTTAGATTAAGACGTTACTCAATACTTCAGAAGTGAAAAAAAAACATTCGATAGATTATACGATAAGTATGGTATACTCGTAATTTTTTTTTCAGAGGAACCGGGATTTTATTCTCCAAGTGATACTCTAACTAGTAACTACATGTATTTTCTTATTTCTGCTAACTTAAACAAAATACATATGTGTACACAAGTAAAATCGCCCGGGTTATTATTTTTTTTATTTGTGATGAGAATAAGATTTCAAGGTAGCTCCACTGCAGAGAGTTTGTACGGCTTGTGAATAAATGGTAATGTCGGCTACGACTCCGAATTTGGAATGAACACTGACCAGGTGTTGAAATTTAGTCTGAAAATAAATATACAATTACTACATTGATCAAAATTAAACCAATCAGGTAGTGATATAACCGAATTTTATATCATGTACTTTGTGTTCGAAAAAAGACATTAGTACATGTTTAAAGCCACATATGGCGTATTTTTTTGGTAAATTCAGATAAGCAATATGAAAAAGATTGTCATCTTTATTTAATCTTTCAACTTAGGTATGTAGCATATAACCTTATCACCTGGAATGTACATCTCTCAGTTGATTCGATAAACAAAACCATGCTTTAAGTCTGAAAATTTTTCTGAAACGAGGCAAGCTATAGACAAACAAGTTGATGAAACAATAATTTTGACAGTCTCGTTTCAAGTCTTTCTTTCCCAAGTTTTCTAGTTAATCCCTTACAAAAAAACCCCACTATAATTAACTATAGTTTACTATAGTTAAGTATAGTAAATCAAAGTGTCAAAGTTATCACACCACTATAGTAAATCTTCAAAGTGATCAATATAGTAAATCAAAGTTTTAAAAGTGATAACTATAGTGTTATAGTTATAACTATAGTAAATCAAAGTTTTCAAAGTGATAAATATAGTGTTATAATTACATGTATAACTATAGTAAATCAAAGTTTTCGAAGTGATCACGATAGTAAATCAAAGTTTTTACCAATTGAAGTAAATCAAAGTTTTCTTAGTTACCACTATGGTAAGTCAGTTTTCAAAGTTATCACTTAAGTAAATCAAAGTGTCAAAGTTATCACTATAGTTAATCAACGTGTCAAAGTTATCACTGAAATAAATCAAAGTTTGTTATCAATATAGTTAACTTAAGTATATAATTATACTATAGTATGCTTTTGTTAGGGATGCATTGACCTTGAAAGCAGATGTGTTATATCATTGAGTCAAAAGCTGACTTAATTTATTCAAACTAATTCTTAGGCCCTTTCTTTTCAGACACTGAGATGTCTACGGTTTCCCCCTTTTCCTGATCATAACAAGGGGCACACGGCAGGGGATGATCACTCCTCCATGACACCTGATCTTAAATCTTGCATCTTATTTACCGGTATGTTGTAGAATTATATGTAATTGCGTATCAGGAAAATGCAAAACTTACACTAATGTGATTTTTAATAGATACCTCAATTTCATTAATTCCAGTAGGGTTTTGTACGGATTCAATTTCATGGTTATTAAGCCGCCAAAAATAACAAATGTCGCCTTGCTTCATGATAGCGGAATCCTAAAAAATTTGAAAAAAAACGCCATTAGTTAAAATGCATGACAGTGGTATCCTAAAATATAAACCGCCATTAGTTAGAAATCATAAAATAAAAAACGCCATCAGTTAAAATGACTATGACAGTTATATCCTAGAATATAACCGCCAGAGAACAGATAATACATGTTAATTTTTGTCAAAAAGAAAGAAAGAAATAACAAAATGGATCAAGTTTAAACGAGTCAATTGAACAAGTTCCACCGCGTAGTTTTTCTTCAATAATGGGATTTGAGGTGAAAATACGTGTATAGATGATTTAGGATGATTGCAGAAAGATAGAATTTTGATTAAAAAAAATTAAAAACTAGAACGATATTATAGAAATTCATTATTTGCATCATTCGCAACAAAAATAGAACAAAAATACATGCCAATTTTTTAATCATTTGTTCTAAATTTTAAAAGACTACTTGAGGATTAACGTATGGCAATAACATTGTAGGATTGAAATCGTTTTCCAATTTTCAACTATTGTAAACAGTATAACGATTGATTCATGCCAGTAACTCAGATTGATTAATTGCATATTGTTTAACGTCCCTCTCGAGAATTTTTCACTCATATGGAGACGCCACGACTTGCCGGTGGAGAGCTACAATCTTTTTTTCCTATGCTCGGCTCTCAGTACCATTGAGTAGTGAGAGATCTTTTTCGTCCAGCACTTACTGCGACACGGGACCTCGATTTACACGGTCTCATCAAAAGGACCGGTCTCCATTTCCCACAGTGGGATTCGAACCCGCGACGTAAGGATCGACTACTTAGTTCGCGACTCTAGACGTTCTAATCACTGCTCCACGCGGGCGACCCGATAACGTAAAAGAATTTGGTTTGAAGCAGTAAAATTGATATGTTTCTGTAATTTGAACACTTCTTCTGATGGAGCAACAGGGATTTATTGAAAGCAATGTTACCTGAGATAGATCCAGTACGAACTGATCGGCAGCAACTAAAGCCACAAAGACACAAAGCTAAGGAAGGAGAAATGATACGATTAAAGCAGTGAAAAAATATGGATTTCAATAGCTAGGCCATTTTACGCTCAAGAACACCGATATGATAGTTTTATCTTTTTTTACTTATTTTACACGTAAGAAATCTTCACAGAATGAGAATCAACAATCTAAAAAAATCAGAAAGAAGTAAAAAATGAAATTAAAGTAAAAAAAATAATTCTTGAAATATCACTCAAAATTAGTCCGCTTGAATTGCACGAAAGGCACATTTTGACCATATAAGTTTCAATTAATGTTATGACAACCATTTGACTGTACTTAATTTAACAATATAATTTATATACATGCACTATGCTTTTGTTAACAGGCTGACAATTTAATGTATATAATAATGAGTTATTGAAACATGGACACATTTGCTAAAATATAGAAAAAAATTGTTGTCACTACTTAGTAGCTCTGGTGGAAATTTTTTTTAACTTATAATAAAAAAATTTAGGACTCGAAAACTGAAAATAGCATGTTTCAATCAGATGGACACTTAGATAGGAAAAAGTACTCAGAGTTAAAATTATTCGTCTGTCTTCGTGATTAAGGCCTTCTTGTGTTTCAAAAGAAATCCTTGAACATGTTTTCCAAAAAGTCTTATTACTCTCGAAGAACGACTTCTAATACTTCAGTAAAGAAAATTTGTAGATACTCGTATTTCTAATTTTGATTTAAAAAGAGATTGCAAAGGGTACTATCATTTGAAATTTTTAAATAAAACTTACAGAAATTAAAATTTTCATGATGAGTATTTCCTAGTAATCCAAAGATTTTGAGAAAGCCGACAAGTAATCTTGCTGTTCTTATAAATAGGTACTGACAGAGTCAAAAGGTTATCTGCATTACAGCAAGAATTACGTTGCATAGTTTCTGTCATTCTGTGCAGTGTGCCTCGTTACAAGGACAGTTGAAAAGGATCTGCATTGTGAAATTCCTTGCTCTACATAATAATTCATTCAAAAGAATGCAGTGGAAATTATGACATATCGTTTTGTGAATCTGCCTATAAATTTTCTTTTCATTTTTTAAAGTTTATTTTTTGGACTTTCATAGTTAATGAGATCAGATTGGATGTGTTTTTAAAAGATTCTTTATTATAAACCCTAATATATTCTTCGCACTTGGAAAAAAATATTGAAGTTATGAACTCCACATTTAGAAATATCGACGACGTATTATCAGTTTATAGTTATTTTCATTCATTTGTAGACACAATATAAACAATTAGCTTTATGTTTGGATATTTTACAAGAAAAAGACGTTTATGATAATCTAACAACCAAGCTACATGATTAACAAATTGACTTTAACTTTTCAATCATCCACTTCTGTTACTCTTTCAGCAATATTTTCATCACCTGCATACGGAGTTTAAATTTCTCAGTTGATTCGATATGCAAGAGCATGATCAACGTATGTACAATTTCTAACACGATCGAGGTAAATTATTGACAAAGAAGTTGATGAAATGAGAATATAAACAGTCTCCATTTTCATAAGTTCTTTCGTCGATAAAATGACCTTGTCAGCGAATTCAATTAAACGTTGAGTCAAATGCTGACTTTTTTCAAACTGATTGTTTAAGCCATGTCTTTACACACTTAATTGCCGACGGATTTTTCCGTTATTTTTCGACCATGACAAGTATAGCACGCGGCAAGTGTAACTGGTCGGCAGGGGATACTCGCTTCTTCACTGGACCTGATCCCACCTCTGATGTTTTAGAGGTCCGTGTTTGCTCTGCTCCAGGTTTATATAATACGAATATTGTTCGTTATTCCCAAATATTCTATTTGGTTTAAACTGGTTCAGTGGTTTTTGAAAATATGAGAAGTTAACAGACGGACAGTTAGACAGCTAGACGGACAGGCGGAGAGACGTCAGACAATGGGTGATCAGAAAAGTTCATCTGAGATGAAAGCTGATGAGGGCTTATAATGGAAATAACTCTGGCAAATTACATATACCTGCTCTGTTAACCCAAAGACATTCCGGAAAGCTGCCACACTTGCAGCTTTTCACTTGGTTTTAAAGATGAAAGGTATTCAACAGAATTTAAAATAAATTTAAAACAAGCAATTTGTGCTGTCCTGATATATTTTTACTATTCTAGGTAGATGTAAACATACATAAAGACATAAACAAATGATAAAACATTTATTTTAAAGATCAATAAGGTAGATTATGTCTATTCATTTAATGATGATGACTGTACGACTTCAGCGTGGCACCAGTGCATAGAGTTTGGATGTCTTGTGAGTAAATACTAACGTCAGATATGTCCCCAAATTTGGAATGCACACTTAGAAGATGGTGGAACTTGGTCTGCAAAAATTGAAAACAAATAAATGATATGCGAATTCTACGTAAATATTTTAGACGGACATGCAAACACAAGTAAGAAGATACCTCTAATTCGTAAATTCCTGTAGGACTTTGGACAGCCTCGGCTTCGTGGCTGTTTAACCGCCAAAAGTAACACGTGGTTCCTTGTTTCATGACGACTGTGCTCTGAAATAATGACAAACGTTTTTAACAGAATTATTCTATGGGGATCAAATATAGATATATTATACAAAGTTAGACCTTTGATGAGGTGTAAATCTTAAAAGCTGGTATACCAGGCGTATTATGACGACACAGTTACGAAAAGCCGTTTTTAAAACATCCAGTTTATAACAAAGAATATTATTATGCGATGGCTTCAATGTTGTTGCTTTACAGAGGAAGGATTCCAAATTTAGAAGCAACAGGTATATTATACATTTAATGCATTATAGTGAGGGAAATATGAAGACTTATTCAGCCAAGAAAAATCATATTCCCCGAGGGGTTCGCCCGAGGGGAATATGATATTTCTTGGCTGAATAAGTCTTCATGTTTCCCGAACATTCATGCTATGAATTGTTTATTATACCGAAACAAGCAAAACCTTTGAAATAAACATAAATTTTCAAATTCGGCACCGCTCTCAAATTCACTTTCGTTTTTTATGTAAAGTTACTATAAAACCCTTTGGTCAACACATTATCATCAGTTTTGTGACGTAAACCAGGCTATTGTGGCGTCTACTTCTCTCGGAGGTTTTCGTTCAGCGAACGAGAACTTTATTGCGGGAAAATACACTAGGTGTTCCGAAGAGGTGGAATATGATGAAAAGCGTGCCGCGGCCTGGAAATATGAAGTTTTACGGCCCGATCACGTGCTAACCTAGAACCAATCAGATCACGCGTTGTGTAGAATATTCATAATGAGGTATAATAATAACTTTTTCATGATAATTGATCATGTGATTTTAGTTTGCACAATTCAGCTACTTGGCAGAAAATAAATCATTCAAGTTATACAGATGTTCCATCGTTTCAAATGTAATACCATATTTATTTTATGATATTAATAACGAAGTCATTATTGTTTATAGGTTTACCTGACTGAGGTCCAAAAGGAACTGGTCAGCCATCACAAGAGACACAAATACTGCAAGCTGTAACAAAACAATTTCAATTATTCCTGTAAAATTGGAATTTCCCGTTAAAAAAACATCACTCTATGTTAAATGTAAGATGAACTTTATTTTTGCATATCTTTCACACGTTTTTTTTTTATCTTTAAATGTATAGTTTGTCTTCCGATATACATGTACCCATTGTGACATTTTATTTATTTCGTCATGCAAATGTTGATGTCTTGTCCATTACAGAATCCATTAGTCGGTAAAAACTTCATCATAACACTTAAATTAACAACTGAAAAAAAATACTAGTGATTGAATGTTGTTGAACAACAAACACAAAGTTGTTGTGATGCTGCAATTAACCTGTAAAGTGTTCTATTTTTTGCCCGTTTCATAAATGCTTATACTATCTACTGTGCATGCTCCCAAAATCGTTTTGGGCCTAGTGTATAGGTAGTTATGATAAGGTTGCTAAAGTACATCGACTTTCCTTTCCTTTGTACGTGCTTTTTGACTAATTTAATCATCAGAATTATTTTATATTGCTTATATCATCTACCTAAATTCATTACACCTTATTGATACCAGTTTGGCTTTTTTTAACCTAGGGGTTGAGACAAGGAACATTTTGAAAAATTTTCATTAGTGGTACTGAAAAATCCACCCGCATTCATAAACAATATCTATTGTTTTCTCAATCATTAAGTTTTAGTCTTCTTCGTTGCATAATGTAAAAGCAATATGAGCTGCAAATGATGTCGAAAAAAATTCTTACAAAATTGTAATTAACAATTGCAATGTCAAAAATTGGAACGTTTATAAAGAACCATGTTGGGTAGGGTGACGGCCGAATCTAGCCCCTTATTTGATGTAAATATCAGAACACTGGTAAAATTGTGATAGATTGTAGTTAAGAACTTAATTTTATGCTTGCTTTCACACCAGCACTTATTTGGATTCAAAGCTTACATGTAGGTTACAAGAGGGTGCAGAAGTAGATCATTTCCCCAAATTAAATTTCCTCAATTGTGGTGGAATTTGATCATATTTGAGTTACGTTTTTCTTTGAAAAACATAGAGCACAAGCTTGCCTATCTGAGATTTTTATACATGAACTGCATCTAACACTAGTGTAGTGTATAAAATATATAAATTTGATAGATACGCAATCATGTGCTCTCTGTTTTCCGAAAGAGAATGTGGTGTAAAACCCATGAAAACTTGCATAAAAATGAGAATATTTGAAAATTGATACATTTTCTGACCTATCTGTGACCTCTATAAATTCCAAAACTTAGAACAGGGGCCAATAAGGGGTCTTACCCTATCTTGTCCTTTCTGATGTTCAAATTTGCAATGGGAGAACTAAGCTTTGATTGAAGAAAAATTATATTGTCGTAAAAAAAATCAGAAATACAGTTCTTTGAAATCAAAATTGATGGCCAGAATTTTTGTATAAGTGCTAAAATTTAGTGAGAAAGCATTATTTAAAAATAAATAAAATTTAATATTGTTAATACAAGGTATCTTTAATTAAAATTTGATTAGCAAATCACTGTGTCAGAAAAGCCTGCGTGTTTCAATAAATGAATGAGTTTAAAGTTAAGCATGACGCACGAACAAATGCCTCAAAGAAATTAATTTGACAGTTTTCTAGTTTTTATAATCTGAACAGTCAGTTTTTCGAACCACGCCGATTTTTTTCTTTTTTTCTTCATTTTACATGTACATTGTATAATAAAGTGAAAATGTTTATAAGCCAAGTCATTTTAAACTTAGATCTAAATACCAGGAAGTGGGAACATATGTCTAAAACATGTTGCTTAAATATGAATATTACTTTTTGTAATGAAATTTTGTTTATACTTACGCAGATGAAAGATTTCATGATCTTGGCTCTATAATTACTTCGATTAAGTGGAAATCCAAAGCAATCCTGGAACTCTTATCAGGTCGTGCCAGGTCACATGACCTTTAAGTTACCTTGATGGGTTTATGTCCAGAACGAGATTCCACCGTGAACATTCAGAGGTAGAGATGTATAGAAGTCATTGTTATACTTAAAATGGCTTTAACAGCATCGAATAACGAAAATGGATTTTGTTATTATAAAAATATATAAAGGGACATGCTCTTTATATAGCCCAAAGGGGAGACTATAATATAGTCCAAAGGGGGAAACTTTAATATAGCCCAAAGGGGGAACTATAATATAGCCCAAAGGGGGAAACTATAATATAGTTGCTTAAGGTTAGTAAACACACAAACATAAAAAACACACATAGGTATATATCTGATATAATATATACAAGTAACTGTACATGTAGATGCAGCAGTTTGGGTTATCAAATCGCTAATTAACATGCGATCAAAATCAATAATATCAATATACATATATACCAGTATACAAATAAATATGTGTCTATAACATCATTTATGAAAACCCATGGCATTATGCCTTGTTTTGAAGGCTTTGACAAGATATTCACTTAACTTTGTAATAATTAGAGTGTCTTCATTAGACATCAACCCGAGAAATTTGTCTCCTTTTGATAATAATATAAAATTTTTGTTAAGTAATAATATCACGAAAAAAATTTATCTCTCTCCTCAGTATATAAATAACTCAAAGGGGAGCTCAATATTGAAAGATATGGAGATATAACAAACAGCTCGAAGGTTCAAAAGTCCACCAAACAATGCAGATTTGGAGCAGAACAGGCATGCGGATCTAGAGGGGGGGG